>JAQFXP010001742.1:0-17849 GCA_034693685.1 Belba bartosi
CTTTCTGGCCTCTCAGGAGTCGGCGTTTATTACCGGCACTGCACTGGTAGTTGATGGCGCGTCCATTCATATCTGAGAGATTTTGGATTATATTTTTCAGTAATAAAACAAAAATTGTTAATCAATTAGTTAAATAATTTTATACTTAAGTGAATTTTTGATTTGATTAAAAAATTTTTGTATTATTATATTAAAACCATTTTATTATTAATATTTAATTTTTTATATTACGTACATTTGTAGTTTTAAATAATAACTTGGTTAATTTTGCTTGATAGTTTTGATGATAAAATTTAAATTAACACTGTGTATATCAAAAACCCTGAGCAAATACCAGAGTATGTTTATTTAGTTTTTAAAAAATTATTTATAAATATACTATTGATTTCAGAACTAACTTTTTTACATATTTTTAATTAATTTTAAAATATTAAATTATATCAATTTAAAATGTTTTACAATTATGCAATTTTATAAAGAATTTACCACATTGATAGTTTTGTGAAATTTTAACTTGTTATGTTGTAGAATAATAAAATTTTCTCTGCAAATCTAGCATAATTATAAAAAAATTTAAACAATAAATTTAGTTAATATTTAAAAAATTGTAAGTTATAATTTTAAATATTTATCAAGAACATTTTAATATTAAAAATTATATTTTCTATGATAGATTATATTAATTACAATACATAATGTGGTTATATTTTAGGAAAACAGCCGAAAGTCAATGTAAACAGGCTTTTCGTTAATCTTGTCGCTCGGAATTTTTTAAAATAATTTTTTAATAAACAAAGATAATTTAGTTCTGTTAAAAGTATAAAGTAATGTTACATTCACAGTATTTTGTACTAGACAGAAATTTTGGAACCGGTCACGTGATTAAGACATAACATGTATATTTAAAATGCACTAGATTTTTTTAAAACTAAATAAATATAGCAATTATTTCAATTTGTAATCTGTTAAGAATTAATTTTTAAAAAATATAATTGTCGAAAAACTTTTTTAAAAATTTAACAAAAAATTTAGTTAAAGTCAATAAAATTAAAATTAAGAATTTTTTTATCGCTCAATTTATTAAAGTTTTAAAATATAATAGTTTTTCAACAATTTTATGCAAGCTTCTAATTGAATCTGATGTCGGATTTAAAAGAATTTTTCGACATTTATTTTTTTTAGTAAAAATAATATCAATCAATATCAATATCCAGTGCTGTCGTAAACAAAAAAATAAGCATGCTCAGTGTAATTTAAAACTTTTTATTTTGATTTTAATTAAGAATATTTTTAAAATTTAATATTTATGTTAAAAACAATTTGTTTTTAGTCAAAAAATAATTTTAATCAAGCATAATTAATTTTAAAAAATCAAAATTTTTAACATGTTAAAAGTTTAAAATTTTTATTTAATTTTTCATTTGAAGTGTTTATTATTTTTTAAGAGATTTCTTGAATTCAGAGACTTTTGTTTTAACAGTTTGTAAGTCATCTGAAAATAAATCCAAATTTAAATTAAATTGTATTTAAATAAATTCAAACAATAAAACAAATTCCAATAAATTCATACCATTCTTATAATCCTTAATCTGCTTAACTGTAATCATCTTAATCTCATCAGTCGTTAGACTCACTTCGTATTCCCTTTCGATCCTCTGCTGCATCTCTACGGCTAATATAGACTCCATTCCCACATCTCCTAGTGTTAGCTCATCCGGTAGTGACGACATATCGATCCCAATTCCATCCCATATCCCATTCTTAGCGGCACCGGAAGAGTCTTTTAAATTAAAAATAAAATATCAAAACTGAGACAAAGTATAAGAAATTAAACAGAAATTAATTATAAGAATAAACTCTAAAACAATATCCGAATCCATACCCGACTGTTGCGAACCCTCCAATCGAACAATAGTTGAGACAATCGAGTGCTTGAGATGTAGGAACCGATCCAAGACCTCCAGACACGAGGGTATGCGCTGTGTATTAATAACCATTCCAATGCTGGTCAGATCGATGTTCTCATTGGCCGCCCAGAGACCCACATCGCCGATCGGGCCGTACTGTATGGCCAGTCCGTGCAAACCATCCTTTTGGCGCAACTCACAGATGTGTTCCATAACAGAGTTGGCGTATCCGTAGTTGTTCTGACCAACAAAGCCTCGGCCGGAGCTCTGGGAGGAAAAGGCGACGAAATAGTCTAATTGTGGACTGAATTTTCTGGTCACGGCATCCAAGTAGCCCAAGGCGTCCACTTTGGGTGCGCACACCTTTGCGAATGTCTGCGCCGTTTGGTCTTCAATGAACGCGTCGTTCAAAACAGTTGCAAAATGAAAGATTCCACCCAATGGTCCCAATGCCTGCGCTTCGGTCACCAGCCGTTCGGCGCCGACTATAGACGACGGATCACTCGTTGAGATTCGCACCAAAACCGGTCGAAGTTTGTCCACAACCGCCGACTCAATGCGTTTTACGAATACGTATTGATAAGAGTTTTTAATTCCTATCAAATTACAGGTAATTTAATTAATTAATTATTAAACTATAATATTAATAAATTTAGATATTAAACTGACCACTTCTAGAAACCAAGACCAACTTTCGGGCACCCCTGGTCACCATCCAATAAGCCACCTCCAGTCCCAGGCCTCCTAAGCCACCCACTAATACGTAGACTTTATTGCTGTCGAACCAACTCTTACTATTGGCTAAGATTTCAATCGGTTTTGTATTAATTGTGATCTTTTCGAACGGCTCTTCGTCTCTGATTTTGATCAACACTTTTCCGATAGACTGACCACTACTTAGTTGACTGAACGCCTTATCGATGTTCGGGCGCCGGAAGACTGTTCTCTCAATCGGTTGAACTGAACCTAAAATAGTTTCAACTGAATTTTTACTTCTTCTAAAAATTAACATGCTAAATAATATTTTTTTTCTAAATTTTAAAACATTTATTAAAAAACAAACTAGTGCATTTATTAAAAAATAAAAATTTAAAATTTAAAAAATATTTTGATATCAAACATAAAAATAATTACGAAAAATCAAATCAATTTTAATACCATTTTCTAAGCCTTCGGCAAACCATTCACTAAACAAATCGAATATTTTCGGTATTTTCTTCTCAAACGTCTCTTCACTTAATATCGAAGATATGTTATAATACAAAGTGTTTCGCGAAAACTGTTTACTCGAATTCGAGTTTTGTTCGTAATTATCGACTTCGACATATCGGCCATATTCGGCGACAATTGACTGATCGATGATTAAGCGGTCAATTGATGCGCTATTAAACACTACATCTACGCCCTGGCCGTCAGTAGCCGCTAATATATGTTCGCACAGTTTGCGGTCATTCGGATCGAATATACAGTCGTCGGAAATGTTGTATTTGTCTGAAAGGAATTGTCGTTTATCGGGTGTCGAAGCGGTGGTAAATACTCGACAATCCATACTGAGTGCCACCTGTAGTGCAATCAAACCGTTCGGATCACAACCCGATGTGATTAGAATTGTTTCACCTTTTTTGTGATCAAAAAGTTTAAGTTTTATTAAATCAAATCAAAGCTATTCTAAGAATTAAATTGAGTGAACTTCAGGAATAGAAAAGACAGGGGCTAGGCAAAAGCTTTTTTTTTTCTAAATTTGTGCTAGCTCCGGTTTAATTTTAGTTAATTTTAAAGAATTTAATTTAAATCCGATTTATATCTAGTTAAATTAAGTTGAAATGAATATAAGATTTAGTGAATTTAAAGCAATTTAAACGTTTAAAGAAGAAAAATTCTTCCCTTGCTACCCCCTAGGTTATTGGCCAAATTTATTGAAAAAAATTCCCCTTGATAATCTTAGCCTCTGGTAAACTTAGAATTTTCGATTCAATACAAACCTTCAACCAGTTTTGCACTATTGATAAGACTATACCAAACAGTAAAGTATGCGCTGATAGCAGACGCGCCGTCAGCTATAGACCACTTGTCCGGAACGGCAATCAATAAATTTTTATTGACGTCTATTGAAGTGGCAATCGATTTGCCGGCACTTAAACCCATAACCCGTTCGCCGGTATCACTGCGACGGCCGGCTAACTCAAATCCAATCACTTGATCCACAAATCCAGATCCCAATTGACCTAAAAATCAAAATCAATCCAATTATAGCAACCGAACCAACACAACCGATAAACAATTACCCGATGCCAAAGACAGATCTCTATAATCTAAACCCGAATAATATATCTTCACATTAACCACATCGGGAGAGCCGGTAGTCCTCTGAGTAGACATATCAAACCACTGAAGACTCTTGAGATCACCTTTTCGGCCGACATCGAAATATGCGTCAGTAGTAGTTAACCGGTTGTACTCCCGTTCCAGGTTTAGGAGCCTATAAGTGCCCCAATTGTTGTTTCGAAGTATATTAAGCACCAAATCATTGGCTAATATCTTAGCGAACGGTTCCGAACGGAAATCGATGGGCAGTGACAGCGAACTGTCGCTGACAATGCATCGGAACCTATCGCCGCCCGGTTCCTGTCGGAGACAATTGACCAGGCCAATTATGCCGTTCAATTGGGTGTCATTTGCAAAGAGCCACACGTTTTCCGATTTCGGTCTGTCTTTGTATTCTTTGAATTTTTGTTTTAACTCTTCCACCCATTCCTCATACCGTCCGAACTTGACTTCGACGACCGCCTGACCATCCGGTGCAATGGTTTTGCGATTTTTGCGCAATAGAACGACTGTCGATGTAATCGAATCGGTTTTGCGAGCGATTAGACCGAATTGATTGAGTTTTGCGTAGTTTTCGAATTCCATCAGACGTTCGCTTAGGCTTTGATTAGTTATCGGTTTATCTATTGTTTAAATTAATTTTTAAAATCAAGAAATTATTATTTTTAAAAAATTAAAATCAACATGATACAATATAATATCCCTTAGCATTGTTTCTATTAATACACTGACTAAGGAATTGTTTCAAATCAAACTAGTACTTTTAAACCTCAAAATGTACCTTTCTAACTCAAAATAAAAATAATTAAATTGATAAAAATTTTCGTAAATTAATAACAAAATTATATCAATACTGAAACCCAAACCTGAAATTTGATTCAACAGCTTCTCCGCTGAAGATAATTGTGTTCGGAAGACACCCAACAAAAAGCCGTTATCTTTGACATTACTGGCCAGCTCAGCGGAAAAATTTTCAAAATTTAACATGGACAAATCTTCAGCACAGTCTTTATAGACTAACAGATCTACCGGTGCAGTGAGGATAGGAAAAGCGCTTTTACTCGAATCCCATTCGACTAATTGGTATCCTTTTTGTTGTACTTCTTGTGGCAAACGTTTGACACTTTGTGTAGCGATGGTATAGTCGGCCACAAGAGGATAGTGGAAGTAAAAGCCCAAATTGTAGAGCAAATCCGGTGCCATAACCGCCCGACCTGTGTTGAGCTCAGCAATGGATATATTCCTTTGATTGTTCTCATTGATGATATCAAGAACCGATCGCATGAGTCGGCCATTCGATGAGATTCGGTTTAATACATCCAATGATAAGTCGTATTCATTGCTATCAATACTATTGCTGTTATTCAGAAGTATTTTCTTTAAAATCATTTTATTGACTGTTTTGTCATTAACTGTATTTCCGTTTTCGTCGTAAATGCTTTGATATAAGTTAAGCAAATTTTTTAGTAGTGTTTGATTGTCACCCAAAGCTGTTCCGCTTAAGAGTTTTGTTAGTTTTTCTCGATTTTCTTCTTCCTCGTTGAAATTGTTGTCATTAGTTTCGGGTTTTTGTAGACTTTGAGTCAATTTTTGTGCCAAAAGATTGCAATTATTAATGTATTCGTTGAGTTCTTGTGCGTCAATCCGTTCGATAGCATTATCCTCAACATTGGCCACGAATTCATACCTTTCCATCTGAACGCCACTCATTACATCTCTTAGAGGTATGTTTGCGAATGTCAGGCCTTTTAGTTCTATGCCTATGCGTTGCAAAAGTTGATTACAAATTCAGTTTTAACTAAATTTCTTAATTAAAAATCTTAACAAATATTAATTAAAATATTTATAATTTATTTTTGTATTATTTTTTAAATTAATAAATAAATTTCAAAACAACTAGTTTAATTTTTAAAATAAATTTTTGTGAGAAATACTTAAAATCTAATTATGTTTATTAAAATAAATAGACAAAAACTACTGGTCCATTTTACTGGAATTTGCTCATAGAGTATTTCTGTTATCAAACTTATTATTCAATCAATTCATTCAATCGCTGTAATCAACAACTATTTAACCAATTACTGAGTAATTGAACTCAATATAAGCCTTTATGGCTTAAGCAATCAGATGTCGAGTGTTCTCATGAGCTAAACCCCTTTTTACTCTCTATAGGCCATTCATTTAATGATAATTTTTCAATTACAGTTTGACAAGTATTTTAATTAACGCAATATAAATGAGTAGATGTGTATACCACAGAAGAGGTGAGCTGATTGTGATTGATATAGAATGTTAATTTATGTTTATTAGGCCTGGTTTAGGCAGATCTGCAAGTCAGTATTTCTAACTTGTCCAAAAATTGTATTAAAAACTTGTTGAGTTTTATTATTTAAAAAAAGTTAATTAAAAATTATTATTTTAATTAAATAAAAATTTTAACTAACCTTTACTAACAACACATTTACGCTTCGAATCGGTCACAACTGTAAATAAATTTGAATTTTGTACCGATTTTCCAATACTATCAGCGCTATCGGCGTCGGCAGTGATTGTCTGTTGACTGGTTTGGAACAGAAGTCTTGGATCGCATTGAAGTGATGGCAAATCGAGCGCTACATAAATGCCTCGATTTGTCGTATGTGTGATATATAACTGAATTAATGATTCGACAAATGTTATCCAATTGGCGGCGATAGAGCCCGTATCTAATTTGACCCGAGAGTAAGATTTGTCCAGGCTGTCGTATTGGAGCTCTTGTATTTGGCGGAATTTTGGCCCGTAATCAAAGCCCCGGACATTGAGCTCGGTGTAAAAGTCGTTCGTGTCCAGTTTATGACCTTTCCTGTTAATATTTTAAATAAGTTATTTTTAACTAGTTTGTTTGATAATAAATTTTAGAATCAATAATTTAAAACTAGTATATTATAAGTTATTAAAGACAATAAATTACAAAAAACATAACCTGGTAATTTCAAAAATTAAAAATAACTAAACTGGTTACTTTAATAATGTCTTTGATAATTATGTAGTTATTATATATTTTAATTACATTATCAGGATATATAAAATAGAAATTTGCATTTTTAATAAGCAGGGTAATTTATTAATTATTACTAAAAATTTTAACTTGGTTAATATTTATTTAGTTTTAAAAATATGATATTAGAATACAAACCATATATCGGATGTAATTTGAATTTCATTAGTAACCAGATCCTGGTGCTCAAACACACTATCCTCGAGCACTGATACCCGGCCACTGACCGCCACATGTTGACCATCCATAACGACGAACTCACCGGTCGGATCCAGTAGTCTAACCGTTAGTTTCACTTCACAATCATCGGACAGAGGGGTCAGACGTTTAAAATTGACGTTTTCGAACGCAACCGGAATATTGAACCACTGTTTGCCGAAACCGGCGGCCAATCGGCGCCAAACGATCAGCAAATAGGCGGAGGCCGGGAATACGCACTTGCCATCAAACGCATGGTCTTTGAGGAACTGAAAATCGGGATTAGCAAGCGAAAAGCTTTGAGTAAAGTCCGATGCGGTCGCCTGATTATGGTATTCCGGGTAGCTTTTAACCAAGAACGATTTGCTATGATCCCAGCGCATTAAGCTCGATATTGATTGTGTATCCCTGGCCACCGGCCACTCTACGGCTGGGTAGAGGCAACCGATGCGCACATTGACGCCCAATTGGTACAACTGGCCAATGGCCGTCACAAACATTTCGAGATTACCCGCATTATTGTTGCGCTTTAAAAGTCCGATATATTGTGAGGCAGGCATTGACCGCTTGAATATGGCCGAGAAGAGGGCGTGTGGTGCTAGCTCAATTATGATACTGTCCTTCGGTATGTGCGCACTCGACGCGTGGAACAGCACCGGACTTATCAGGTTATTGACGAAGTAATCGGCCGACGCGTACAACGCTTTCGATGTCTGCCAATCGGATTCGGGTATTGACGTCGATATCCATTTACTGCTTCGCGGCTTCGGCGCCGTCAGCACCCGGTCGAGCGCTGCGGTCATACGGCCGGTGGCCGGCTCGAGAAGTGGCGAATGGAACGGTATGTTCGCGCACTGCACTTCCCGGGCGAATATGTTTTCACTAACTAATTGTTTGACACACTTTTCGACGTCGCTATAGGCGCCCGATATCGTGACCGAGTCCTCCGAGTTGTGACACGCGGTGTAGACGCCGGCCGGACAGCGCTTTTTGGTCTCTTCCCACGTGAGGCCGACCGCCGCCATCATTCCGTGCTCGACGTTTGCGTCTTTAATCGCCTTTCCTCTCCAATATGAGGTAATCACCGCCTGTTCCAGTGTCAGACACCCGTCCGCATAACCGCAGGCTATTTCGCCGAATGAATGTCCGATCACATAGTCAGGTGTTATGCCTAACTGTGCGAATACGTCCACTAACGCAACCTAATGTACAATTAATTATTGTTTTTCAATTAAATATATTTTTAGTATTTCTTTATTTGATGTTTATGTCGTTTTACAGTTTAATGAATCAATTTTGCAACTTTCAATTTATTGCTTATTTTTTATATTTTATTATTACTGTATATACTTATTTATTTTTTTTAATATTTTATAATTATGTACTTATCTATTTTTATACTTTATTAATATCAGGGATTGAGAAAGTAGGCCGATCCAGGGGGGGGGGTTAGGGCAGGGATTTCTCTAAAAACGCTCAAAACATTTATATATTTATAATAAAATTTTCCCTAATTTAACTGGATTTAAACCGTATTTAACGTCAATTTAGGGAAAATTTTCTAATTTTGGGCAAAAAATCCAAAATATTTGCAGATTGCCTTCCGCGGCAGCCAAAAAGTTGAGGGGGGGGGGGGTACTTTTTCGGACCAAATGCTAGGGGGGATCAAAATCAGGGGGAGATTTTGCCTGATCCCCCCTTCACAATGCCCAATTAATATGTATAGTTATTTTTATCTTCTCATAAATTATCAAAAATAAATAAATAAATAAGACTAAGCTTGTATCAATTAAAGAAAATTTGTTTCCATACCTGCATCGACGTAATTGCTACAAAATGATGAATTTTTTCTTCGAGTGCTTTCGGGTCGTCCGATAAAAGCACATAAAGTAAATCAATATTAAATTGTTTGAGAATATCCGCCGATTTATGTATAGATTTGTGGAATATCTCGATATCCATCAGTGACTTAGCCATTGCTGTCCACTGACTACCCATTCCCGAAAAGAAGTAACAAATCGGACGCTTCTGGTTCTCAACCCGGGCCACCCGCGTTTGATACTGATAGCCATTGGCGCTCTTACTTTGTTTTTTGATCAATAGTGAGCCCCTGTAGGGAAATCCGGCCGAATATATGGCGGGCACCGGGTTTACAATCTCGCCGACCAGTGCCAGAAAGTCACGACTCACTCGATTCGGGTTCTGTTCGATAAACTCGAAAATATGATTCACCGCCTCTTCGGTTCTGCCGCATATGTTGACCAGTCGGGGGATAGTGTCTGCGATATCCAGACCTGATTTCGACAATTCTTTTTTGTTCGGTTTTAGGATTGCGTGACAGTTGACGCCTCCGATGCCGAATGAGTTTACACCTAGTTGGTAATAAATTAAGTTATATATTGTTTGCTAAATAGTAAAATTAATGAAGTATTTATACATTTTAAAATTATTATGATCAAAACTTTAGTAAAACTATTAAAACCTACAATAAAAGCTATTAAATTCATTAAATCCAGATATTAAGATACAGGGTATAATCAGGGGAGTTATTATTTTTTAATGGGCCAAATACATAGGGGTATAAGAGGAAGAATGTTTCAAAAAATACTCAAAACCTTTATATAATTATAATGCAATTTAAACCAAATTTAAAATATATTTAGTTAATTTACTGTATTTAGAACTAATTTTGAGAAATTTTCCTAATTTTAAATGTAAATGACCAAAGACTAAAGAAGGGGGGGGTTGTGATAAATGTAAATTTTTATAAATAAATAGATTTTTGGCTGATTCCTTATTCTCAATTTTAGATTAAATCCTACTTGTTTAATCTATGATTATACAATACTCTTTTGAAGTTTTATAAAATTAAAATTCAATTTAGATAATAAAAATATATTTCTAACCTGCCATTCCGGGCTCATAATCTGTATTCTTGGTGATTGGTATAAGTGGCGGAACCATTTCGGAAATTTCAGACTTCAAATTATTCAGATTTAAGCTAGCTGGTATACGTTTATTTTCATAAACAATCAGCAACTTAGCCAGGGAGGCAACACCTGACGCGCCTTCACCATGACCAATATTACTCTTAAGCAGACCCACCGGCAAATGAGTGGTCCTGTCCTTACAATAGGCGTCGAGAATAGCTTTAGCTTCTTGTGGGTCACCCACTTTAGTGCCGGTTCCGTGACCTTCGAAATAGTTGATGTCGTGCGGGTTGATGCCGGCCTCGGTATAGGTGGTCACCATTAGGTCGTACTGGCTCTCGGTTGACGGAAAAAACATCCCGGTGATTTTATATCCGTCTATATTAGTGCGCGAATGGATTACTGTGGCGTAAATTCGTTTAGATTTGGGCGCCCTTTGCAGGAATAGTGACGCAACTGTCTCTCCTCTTACGTATCCACTCGCGTCTTGATCCCAGACCCGAGACATTCCTTTCGTTTAAATATTTATTTTTAATTAGAAATAATTAATTCATAATTAGAACAATAATATAAGAGTCAATAAATTAATAAATAAAATAAAAGATATTTGCTAAAAATTAACTAGTTTAAAAATTAGTTTTCTTAAATAATACATGTACACAAAAAACTAATGTTAAAAATGTCTAGCTAAAACAATTAACTAGCTCAAAATTAAAATTTGTGTATTTGATTAGACTTATACAAAAAATATTTAAAATTAACTAAAAATAAAACTTAGCCAGGGAGTTTTTAATTCAAGTATCAATTACCGTCTTTAGAGCCAATACTATTGACTTGATATATGTGATTAGTAAACGGATTAAGATTAACAGCAACGCCGGCCACAATAGCCTGATCACATTTGCCCAGCCGTAGGTCCGTAACGGCAATATCAAGTGCAACCATAGAGGCGGCACAGGCAACATCAATGGACATGGAGGGGCCGTGAAAGTCGAATACAAACGACACCCGATTTGCATAAAACGCTTTTGAGTTTCCCTGAAACCAGAACAACGACTCCGTTTTCGATGCCTGGATGTCCTCCTGTACCTCCTGGGGCACACCGTCTGGCATTGTTACCGATGTGTAGCCGACGTATACGCCGGTGTTTGAGCCCCGCAGTGTCTGAGGATTTATGCCTTTGGTATTTGTATTTGGATTTAGTTGTTATTAATTTGTTTTTTTGATTAAAAGTTTTTTTTGGTTAAAATGTATTTGTTTTGCATACCTGCATCACATATAGCCTCATACGTAGTCTCCAGTAGCAGCCGGGCCTGTGGGTCGACCTCATCGGCCACTTTAGACACAATGCCGAAGAAACTTGTGTCCAATTTGTCGATCTCTTTCAGTTTCCCCATACGTGGACTCATGTCGTACAGGTCTGCGATAGTTTCAAGTTTAAATTATTTAATTTTTCAAAACTGGTTAATATTATTTTTTTAATACAATACACGTCTATTAATAAGTTTTAGCAAGGTAATTTTGTTTAACTAAATACAATTAATACCATAGCATAGGTTTGTATGACATACCTGTTGGCCAACGCCTGCCGTCACCACTGATCATATCGACATTATTGAAGAGATTATCGCGAAACTCATCCATTGACTCCGATTCTGGAAATCGGCCGCTAATACCACTGATGACAATGTCTTCGTTAACGATATTGAGTGGAAACGCACTTTTCGACTCATTTCCCGATTTACTGCTGTTAGCCATAGTTGCTGTCCTATCAATAGTAATATGTTGTAAATAATTGGGATAAAAGTAAGCATGATAATAAATTAATAAGTTTTTTTTTGTAAAAAGATATGGCAAAAATTATTATATATTATTTTTTAAACAAAAATTAACATGTTTATCAATAGAATAATAATAATAAACAAATTTTTAAATAACTAATACAGTATTATGAAAATATAAGCAAGTTTACATTTTGTTAACTTTTAAAACTTTCGGATTATGATTAAACTAGCTAATAATAGTTATAAATAAATTATATATTATTAAACTTTATTTAATTAAATTATTTTTGTTAAAACTTTACCAAATTTTTAATTTATTCTATAATAGTAAATGTAAATCAGATTAATAAAATAAAAAACTTAAACTTGAAACTTTTTTCCTTAAATCGATAAAAGTATTGAATATTTTTAAACATACATAAACTTTAATTTTTTATTAAAAATTTTTAAACAATAAATTTTGCATTAATATATAGAACAAATTGTTTTTATTGCATTAAATAATTCCTATTTTTTGAATTAATAATTATTTTAATCAATTTACATGAATGAGGGCTTAAAAGGAAAAATAGTTTTACTTAAATACAATAACAAAGTATAAAAAGTTTATTGACTCTAAAAACTAATGAACGAAATATTTGAGCAATAAATACAAAATTTTAAAATTAAATTATGTTTTACTTACAAATAATTTTCAAAAAAAAATTTATAAAAAACAATTTAAAAAAACAATTATAAAACTTGACAAATTGGACACAAAAATCTCTCCGACACTACTTTCGAGAAAAGACTAAACCGTTTTGTCTGAAGTTTTGCAAAATTTATTAAATTTAAGTTTATTTTTTAATCTAAAAATTTTTATTCAGGAAATAATAAAAGTTTTTTTCAGTAAAATTAGACAAAAAAAATATCACGTTTTTTGATTGAAGATCTAAACCGTAACTATTTTTGTGTAATTTTCAAACTTACTATAGGATAAGCAAAAATAATCTATTTGTTAAACATGCTAATATTTTAATTTATTAAAAATTAAAAAATTTAAATAATATTTATTTAAAATATTTTTTATAAATTACATTGATAATATATTTTATTATTACTATTGTATTAATTATATATAAATCATATTTATTTTAAATTATTAGTTTATATTTTTATTTATATTTTAATTAACAAAATGTGGCCATCACTTGAAATATATAAAATAATAATCTTTACATATTAAATTTATTTTAAGCGGTTCTAGTTTGGATATATATTATTTATATAATTATAAATTTTTATGATGCAAATATAGATTTAAATTCAAGTTTAACGCAAAAAATATATTTTAAAAAATAATATTATAATATATATGTTACTAGAATTCAAAGTCAAAGATAATATTTTATGATCTTTTTATGGATAAATTTTGCAAATTAAATAATTATGCTAGCTTAAAATACAACTATTAAAATATTATTTATTTATTAATTATAAATGTTTTAAAAATAAAATAATTTGTTTTAAAATGCCAAAATATAGAACAATTTTATATTAATTAATTAAACACTACAACACTTTACATTGGTCAATTTTAATAAAGATAAATATATAAATATATCAATTAATTAAATTATTATTAAATTTTAAACTTAGATCTTTGAGCGAACTTATGAACCAAAAGAAAATATCGCAAATATCGGACAATAATCTATTTAAAAAAAATAAAACTAAAAATAATATATTAATGATCTAATACCTGAGAAAATATGGGAAACGTTAAGACAACCAGAGGTCCAATAGATAAACCAATTTTTCTATTACTCGACTGTCGCTCGAAATACGACAAAAGTTTTATTTTTAAATTCAGAAATTGTTTGCCATTTATATGCCATTGAAGTCGCGCTAATTGTTTAATTGTTTTATGTATTTTAAACGATAAAAAAGCGCTGAAAAATTGTGAAAACAGAAGAAAAAATGAATTAACAAATAGAATAAACCCAATAAAAGCGTAAACTTCATGATCCAGGTCTTCGAAAAAGAATTGGTGCATTAAAATTAAATTAATCGGGTACATTGTCAAAAAATAGGCTAAATTTATAATTGACCAAAACTTGTCGTATTTGTTTAGTAATAAAATAAACTGGTTGTGTTCTTTAATAAATTTTGACAAGCTCAGAATTAAATAAATCTTTTTGAACAAATTTTTTCTTATTATGAGATTTTTGGCGCTTTTGTTAATCAAATTTATTTTAATATTTAGATAATAAATAAGAACTGATATAAAAGCGATCGAAACCATACCGTCGGCTATGAATGTAATATTCGCAATAAATGTGAGCATTTGCGGCAATAATGAGATTAAAAACGTTTTAATTGAATAAAATTTTAGTTGTATCCGAAACATTATTAAAAATAAAGCCATACCTATTTAATACAGATTTAAGTTATTATATATATATATACAGTCCAACTCCAGTTTTGTTAACTGGGTTGTGACAGAAAAAATGTTGAATAAAACCGATAAAAAAATAAAAGTAGATTTATTTAACATTGTTTTTATAGTAAATAATTTTACATAAAGATTTAGTAAGGTAGATCTGCCAAAAATTTCCATAAAACTGTAAAAATGGTATTTATTTCTGAAAAATGTCTTTGAAGGCCAGCAAATGTTTGTGTTTTATGGTAAAATTTGAAAATTTCTATAAATTAGTAATTAATCTGATTTAAGTTCAATTAATTTTTAAAAAATCTCTTTCCTCATTTCCAGAATCAGATTCGACCAATCTTCTTAAGTTTTGATTTTAGAATATAAGAAACAAAACTGGAACTTTACTGTATTTAAATATTATTTAAATGTACAATTTTAATATTTTGTGTTATTTTTATTCCATATAATTCAGAATAAGAAATTCAATATTGAATATTAAATATAACAAAATTAAATATTAAGTTATATTTTTTAAATATTAAATTAAAAACTAATATTGTTTTATAGTTATTGTCCTCCAAACGTCACAAAAAATATTATGCGCAACAAAAGTAGGGAGTATAAAAAATATAGAGCAAAATATATTATAAACCAAAAATATGCATTTTTAAATTAAATTTTAAAATATTTTTAATTTTTATAATTGTGTTATAATAGATAAAATTTTAACTTAATTCTTTCTATTATTTGAGCACAGATTTTTGTAAATAACCGTTTAGTAGTGTATTTTAATTAATATTTATCATTTTATTTTAACTTTTATTTGTTTTTCCAAACGTTGTAAAGTTTTTGATTTATATATTTTTCAATATTTTTGATACTCCCGACTTTTGCTTCGCATATTTCAATTTAGAACGTTTGAAGGACAGTAATTATTGTTGTAAAGGTAAGTATAAATATTAAAAGTTTTAATTTTATTGTTAAATTAAGTTGTACCACCTTCAAATTTACATTTAATTTAATACCACAGAACAATATAAATTATTATGCTATAATTGAATGTTAAATCAATTTACAATTACTATTAATTTTTATAAATAAAATAAAATTTATTATTACTTACATAGAAACAACAAATTGAAACCAGTAAATTTATAAGTCATCTTTGCAAAATAACGTATTTTAAAAAGCATTCTTATGTTCTCATTGTTAATGCCAATAGTAATGGGTTTAGCGCCGCCTCTAATCACTTCCAATACTTCAGTCCATTTCATAGACTCTTCGGATGTATTCAAATGAATCATTTTATACAAAAATGTACCGAAAATTCCACCAAATATGCCAACAAAATGATTATACATTTGAATCCCTCCCATAAACATTGGAAAATCAAATAAAATAAGTTGTGTTTCATAATTAAAATTTAAACAAATTATATATCGAATTATTGTCTGAATTAAATTTACAAATACTAGCTTGTCAGTTATTGAATTAGATTTATCGTAAATAATTTTTTGCTTAATTTTATTTAAGTAAAAATCAATTAAAATATTTTTGACTGCAAAATGCGTTTCAGTTTTCATGTTGCTTAAACTTAAAATAACAATGTTAATTTAATGTTTTATTTTGAATTTTTAAAATTTAAAATATTAATTTAAATTTATATTCTTAACCAAATATATATTAAAATATTTTTCTAATTAAACGCTTATTTAGACCATAAAACAGACATTAGTTTAAATTAAAAATATTTTTTAAATTTAATATAAATATTAAGCAAACATTTGCATAAAATATTTGATTAATTTTTAAAACATAATTATTTGACATTTTATTCAAAGTTGTTATTTTAATATTGCAAGTTACATTTTAATAGTTTATATCGAATTGAGTGAAATGCATTTTGCGCGTATGCAGATTGAGCAGAGATCTAGACGGTCGGCCGATCCAGGGGTGGGGGAAGGGAATCAGGCGAGGGATTTTTTTTAAATTCAATTTTTATATCAAATTGTTATTATTAAAATATTTTTGGAATCTTTCAATAGGTCTAGTTTATTGTTTTTATTCACAGATTGTAATTTGAAAGTTAAGGCGGCCGGCAAAACCTCGAGGGGGTACCTTTTCTCGGACAAAATGCTACGGGGGAATAAATGCCAATTTTTAAAATCAGGGGGGATTTTTGGATGATCACCCCCTTCACAACGCCTGGATATACTTATTCAAAAATATTGCAAATATTTTACAAAAAAAAATATTTAAATCGTTAACAATATTATTTAATTGATTAATTTGTGATTATTTAAGTAAATTACGTTCAATTTAACAATAAATTAATTTGTAATTAGATTTGAATTAATAATCCGTTTTTATTCAGAGTTTATAATCCGTTTACAATATTTCGATACAATTTAGTTAAATCAGTTGACAATGAAATCCGTACTCATTCTGATTGTCTGTATTTCAGTAATTGATTGCAATTCAGAATTATGTCAATTACTGAAACCGAACGGAATTTTCAGAGGCATTGGAGGCCTATATCGGGATTTACATTACGAATGGAAACTCATCGAAGAGTACCGAATGTATGGAAACGGAAAGGAATGGCAAATCAAGTTAAACGTCGATAAAGACAATCGAAACGCAAAGATTGAATTCATAAAAAAATATGTTTGGGATTTGACAGTTAATGTCAGAACATGTAATCATCAAATACTCGGATCCTATGTTTCAATACATAAACAATGCATTGAAGTACTGATAGTATAAATAAAATTCAGACAATATTTACATTAATTTATTTAATAGATATCGAAAATCGGAGAAAATACTCGAATCAAACAATGGTATGACTCAAAGATCACTACAAATGACAACTTTCCCCTCAATGGCTCGGATTTGATTGCATTCAATCCAAGAATTAATGATAACAAGGAATTGTATCAAAAAAAGATTTTGTTTTTAGTGAAAAGTAGTCGAAAAATACAATTCTTATCAAATTTTAATAAATTATTAATTGGGAGTCAATGCGAGTATTGTTTTACTTAAGAGTTTGTGAATCAAATCGATAAGAATTTGACTATCGATGAAATTACTGACTACAAAGTCGATGGAAAAAGGGGTCATTTATTGTTCTTCAATGCCAACGGAGTTCCCAAATACTGTATTACACCCGAAGGGAAAAAACTCTCCGAAAGAGTCAGTAGTTTTGAAAATATATTTAATTAAATTATTTATTAATTATATATTTTTAGTGCA
>JAQFXP010001743.1:0-17833 GCA_034693685.1 Belba bartosi
ACAGAATCAAAATATCTCAATCTGTTTAGAAATAGCATCAAAATTACGAGCGACAAGATTAACTGAACGCCTCCTTAAATCTAAAGTTAGGCTTTAGTGCAATATATAAAAACTAGTTTAACTGCAGTTTATTACCCATAAAGCGTTACACATTAAGATAATAGGGGAAAATCAACATTTTTATTATAAATGTAAAATAATTAAAAATAAATGTCATTTTCCAATTGATTAACAATCCTATGTGTCTTCAGTCTACCCTCGGTCTCAAATGAGAACTTACATTCGGTGTGAGGACTGGGTATTAAAATTTAAATTAAGACACAATTATTTTAATGTTTGTTATATGTTTGAGAATTTAAGCACGCACAGAATTTAAAATAAATAATATTAATTTATTTTGTTACAAATTTTTTTAATAATAAGTTTTGTTTCTAATAATTAATTTAAAATATTAAAATTTATTTATTTTATCAACTTGACTATATAAATTTAATTTAAAAACTTAAGCTTAAAATCTAATATTGGTATTTTTAATATTTACTAATTTTATTTAAAGAAAATTAATTAAGAAATTATAGTTCATAAATAATATAAAAAACAGTAATAAAAATTTTGTCAAAATAAAATACAAAAATTATATATAAATCAAATTAACAAATTTAAAACAAACAACACTTTTATCCCTAATTAAATTTGGTTGTTTCCAGTTGTTTAGCGCCTGTTTCCTTCAATGCCTTCTCCGCCAATTTAAATTAAAATTTGTTAATAAGTTCAATTATAATTAATAAATAAATAAATATTTTATCAAATAAATATAATCTAGTACAACTACTTGAAAAGAATATCAATATAATTTAATCGAAAAAAAATTAGTATTAAAATAATTAAAAATCATTTAAAACTTACATTAATCTCATTTTTGTTTTGAAAATAATTTTGAGAATTAATTAATAGCTTAGCTTTCAAATCCTTATTTTGTTTCAACATTCGTTCCATCTCCGACTCATTGCGTTTTTATTTTAATTTATTTAAATTATTCTTTGAATAGTTTAACGAAAAATCTAAATATTACTTTAATATTTATTAGTTTTTAATGATTTAAATGTCAATAAATTTAATATTGGTTAAATTAATTATACAAATCTTAAAATTGCACAATTATTAAATCTATCAAAAATAAAATATTACTCCCGGTTATGCTTTTAAAACATTGTCAAGAACAATTTAATTAAATGAAAAATTTAGGCCTTTAACATTTGCAAAAAATATTAATTTTATTTAAAAAGTATTTATTAGTATTTACTTTTTAAAATTTTAATATGTTTTTTAAAAGTTATATTTATAATCCACCAATTAAGCGATTATGTATTATAATACTCTTGACTGGTGTGAAAAAAATTGTTAAAAACTTATTTGTAGTTAAATAGATTCATAATGACATATTTTTCCCTTGTCCGTTCTGCTTTTTTTAGTTTCTCTCTATATTCTATCGGCGGATTTATTTTTGCATATTTTTTTGTCAATTAATTCAAATTCAATTATGTTTTTTTAATTTAAAGTTTAAATCTTGATCGAGCCGTTAATCTTTTTTTAACAATTGTTTTTTCTTTATTTGATTGCTTACAGTACTTCCAGCAAGCTTTTCTTTCTAAATAAATAATAAATTTTTTATATTAAAAATATATTAAATTTAATAATAAATACAATTTTTTATAATAATAAATATTTATAGACTGTAATAACGAGTAAAAGTAAATTTTACTTTTTCATTCTTTTGTTGGAAAATGATTACTGGATACAACGCTCCTTTTGTTAAATTTTTAACATATATTAAATATAAACTTACAAAAATACTTAACACCATACAGATATTGTTTTGTGTCGTATTTTTATTAGAAAGTTAAAATATTAATCAACCATTATATCAAAAATAAAATATTAACTTCAAAATTATTTCTCAAAACGAAATTATGTGAATTTTGATATATTCTATCACTTATGTTGTTATAAACTGAAATGATATGCAAAAAGAACTTCATTCGATAGTTGTAAATTGATTATGTGTAAAAATTAAAAAAACATAAAATTATACATTATTTTAAACACACAAAACCCTTAGTTACAATACCATAAATTTAGAATGAAATATAAAAAATCGCTTTTTATTTTTAAAAATTAGCATTTTGTCTACAAAATTTCTCTAAATTTGCCGGTTGCCAAATGCAGCCTCCATCTTTTTTAGTTTTATAGCAAAATATTAACCAAAATTGGTGAAAAATCTACTTTAATGTCAGTTAATTTAATTAGATTTAGTTTAATTTGTTTTAGATTTAGTCAAGTTAAATTAAACTTTGTTGATCATAAACATTCGGTTAAAAATTAACAACTTTATTTTTGTTAATATCTGTTTACAATAAAGTAATTATTATTGATTTGGTACACACATTTAATTGATTGCGTGCCAGAGCAAATGCATTATATGGTTTGTCTAGATAAAATATATTTACTTTATTAGAATACATGTTTATACTAGACATACATTCCCGACTTCATTACTCGACTTCCAAACCCAACTTTTATGCCAGATTTTAAAACCCGCCTTTTATTTCCGACTTTCTTACCCAACTTTAATACCCGACTCCCATACCCGACTTTTAAACTGCACATTAGGTTTTAATTTCTAAATTTAACTCCAGTTTTAACTTCCGGTTTAAATCTGGGGTAAAGTAATTGAATATCAAAATACGAATATTTAACATAATTTGCTAATTTAACAATATATTGATAGAAATTTGCTTTAAAATTATTTCTCAAGGCAAAACTAAGTGATGTTTGATTTATTCTATCAATTATACGTATTGTTATAAACTGTAATAATATGCAAAAAGTACTCTTACAATGAGTTTATTTTCGGTGCCCACGGTAGTTTACAAAAACATTATTTTTTTTAAACTATATCTTAACATATAAATTAATTTTCGATATAATGTACGCTAATGGGGGTGTTTAAGGGGGTATTTACATAATAATTAATATAACTTGTATTAGGTGAAAAAAAAAACATATTTAATTAATATTAGAAAATTTAAACATAATTTTTACTTATTTTAAATTTACAGTTTATTTGAGTAATTTTAAATATATATTATTAATATTATTATTCTAAAAAATTACAGTTCTTATAAATAAGATATAAACTGTTTTTTTATAAAAACATTTAATAATTATATATAAATGTTTTAATTTCAATAAACTGTAATTTAAAATAATATTAAAATTATATCTAAATTTCAAATTTTTTAAATATTCTGTTTAATTTTTTAAATGTTAAAGGTAATAAAACTTATTCGAATAAAACTCCTCTAAACACCCCCATTGGCGGAGAAAATATAAAAATTTGATTTCTTTGTTATAATAATTTTTTTAATTGTCGTGGGCACCAAAAATAAAATTATTGTTAGTATTTCATTCGTTTGTTGTAAATTGGTTATGGATTCTTTATGCTGCTTTTATTTTATTTGTTGTTTAATTTATTCTTTTAACCAAATTATGTTTATCTGTTGTCTAATCTTTTAAACATATTTTTGTCAATCAATTCAAGTTCTTTTATATTAAAGTTTTAATCTTGTTTAAGCTATCGTTCTTGCCGTCGGGTGATACCATTGCTGTTCTTTCAGGTGATTTCGTAGAGATGACATTTTAGCAAACTTTTCTTTATACTTAAATTTAATAAAATTTTGCTAATAAAAATATAACTAGTTTAATTATATATGAATAGTTTTTATAAAATGTTATGATTATAAACTGCAATAACAAACAAAAATAACTCTTAATCTTTCAAACTTTTGTTATAAAATGATTTACGGAGTTAATGCATAAGGCGAATTAACTTTTATAATATTTATTAAACATACAAAAATGTTAGTGACCATGCAGATATTGTTTAGTATTGTATTTTTAAATAAACGGATAAAGTATAAATTATGTGCTATTTGAACAAGGAAATAATGACTAAATTTAAATATAATAGTTAGAAAATTCTACATTTTAATTAACAGTACAGTATTTATTCTAAAAACTATTTATAAATTTTAAAAATAATTTTTTTTTATTTATTCTAAACTATGTATTGTGAAAAGTGTATTCTAAAATTTTTTCTAATTTTAAAATTGACATTTATTTCTAGCATTTGAATTTTTTAAAAAAATACCCAGATTAAAATTTAGTTATATGGACGGTCGGCATATTTTTAGAATTTTTTAAACTACTGTATAATTGTAAAATTTTTCTTACATTGATGCTAAATCCAGTTTAAATTTAGCTAAATTAATTCCAAATAAATTAGATTTTACTTACAATTTATTAGTTTTTGTGATGATTTATTTGCCAACAAATTTATTTTTATTTAACTTAATTATACAAAATTTAGAATTGCACATTTTGTAAATAAATAAATATAAAATTAATATTTTAAACTGTAATTAAAATTTAATTAAAAATAAAATATTTTTCCCGTTTATGCTTCTAAAACATTGGCCAGAAAAAATTAAAATTTTTAGGCCTTTTTAACAGTTGCAAATAATAATATTATTATTTAAAAATTGGTATTTATTTCTTAAAATTCTAACATTTTTTTAAAAGTATCAATAATATTGATAATCCATTAAAGCGATTCTGTATTATAATAATTTTAACTAGAGCAAATAAAAATTTTAAAAACTTTTTTATTTAAAAAGATTTATAATACCTTTTTTCCTTGCTCTTATTTTGCTTTTTCAATTTTTACCTTTATTCCTCTTCCACTTGATTGTTGTCTAGGTTATTCTTTACTCAAATTATTGTTATCTATTGTCGGATTTATTTTTGCATATTTTTTCAATCAAACTGCAAAAACTAAACATTTCAATTACGTTTTGTTAATTTAAAGTTTAAATCTTGTTCGTGCCGTCGATCATTTTAGCGATAAATTGTCTTTACTTTAGGTGCTAACGCAGAGTACTTCACGCAAACTTTTCTTACTAAATCAATAATAAATCAATATATTAATGTCGAATACACTAAAGTCGAAAATATTAATGACCGACTTTAATAGTTTACTCTATCAATTTTACTTATTTTTATAAACCAGTGATCGATAAGGTCGGCTATCGTTCTCGTCGTCGGCAAATTGTCGTTCCATCAAACGATTTCCTATAGTTAACATTCCAGCAAACCTTTTTTTCTACATAAATTTTAAAATATATTTGCTAATAAAAATATTTTTAGTTTAATAATAAATGAATATTTTTGTAAAATGTAATAATTATAAACTGTATTAACAGGCAAAAATAAATTTTAATTTTTGGCCCGTTTGTTGTAAAATAATTTACGGGATAAATGAGGTTTTACATTAAAGGAGTTTTAACCATATTTTTCCGGCGGGATTAATTACTCAAGTATTATAGATCTAATCAAATGACATCTTTTTGCCATTGGAACCATATTTAAAAAAAATTTATTTTTCGAGTTATTCAATATCAAATTTCTGATTTCAATGAGAATTTGGTCAAACTTTTAATTTTTAAAAATTAATTTAACTCCCGTTCCCCACTTATTTTCGCGTGAAATATTTTTTGAACAATCTACTAAGAATAAAAAAGTTTTTAAACTCGGTTTCAAAGTGTGTTCACGAGATTTTTTGTATTCTTTAAATATATTTTTTATATTGCAATAACATGTGAACTAACACAGACTGGACCAGCAGGCATCAGTGACTTTTTGCAGTAATTCAAATCATTAAAGTATGCAAAACTTGTAGGAGTTTTAAAATCAGAGTTAGAATTAGAATCAGAGTCAGAGTCTGAGTTCGAGCTTCAAACTGGGTTTTTAATAGAGTTCACGAGATTCTGATTCTAAAACTGACTGATTCTGACTCTGACTTTGATTCTAACTCTGATGCAAAACTCCTACAAGTTTTTCATACTTTAATAACTTGAATTACTGCAAAAAGTCACTGATGCCTGAATAGTTGCTTTTTTAGTGATAAATTGCCTTTAATTAATTGCTTACTTGGAGTACTTTCCGCAAACTTTTCTTTCTAAAGTTATAATAAAATAATTAGTATTGAAAATATATTAAATTTAATAATAATTATAATTTTTTATAATAATAAATATTTTATAGACTGTATTAACAAGTAAAAGTTAACTTTACTTTTAATCCTTTTGTTGTAAAATGATTACTGGCCTTAACCACCGGAAGTAAACTTTTATAACATTTATTAAACATTCAAAAATACTTGACACAATACAGATATTGTTTTGTGTCGTATTTTTATTACTAAGTTAAAATATTAATTAATCCTTTTATAAAAAATAAAATATTTGCGTCAAAATTATTTCTCAAAACGAAATTATGTAAAGTTTGATTTACTCTATCACTTATACATATTGTTATAAATTGTAATGATATGCAAAAAATACTTTTAGTATTTCATTTGATTGTTGTAAATTAAATATGGGTAAAGATAAGAAAAAAATTTAAATTTATACATTTTTTTTAAACACACAAAACAATTAGTGACAATACCATAACTTTAGAATAAAGTATTAAAAAAATCCCCTTCCTGATTTAAAAAATTAGCATTTTGTCTACGAACTTTCTATAAATTTCCCGGTTGCCAAATGCGGCCTCCAATTTTTTTAGTTTTATAGCAAAACTTTTGCTAAAATTGGTGAAAAATTCAATTTAAATTCATTAAATTTAATTAGATTTAGTTTAATTTATTTTAGATTTAATTAAATTAAATTAAACTTTATTGATTATAAACATTTGGTCAAAAATTAACACCTTAATTTTTGTTAATTTCTGTGTTATTAATTAAAATAATTTAAAAAATTAAAATTACATAGCTCAAATAATTATGACAGAATTTTCAAATTTGTTTTTTAACTAATGGAAAGTTGTTTCTTCCTGGAAAGTTTTTTAAACATATCTATTCATAAATTTAAGAAAAAATATTAAAAATTTTTTTAGAACAAACTCATTTTTATTTGTAATAAAGTAAGATGTTTATTTTTTAAAAATAAACATGACTATAAATACAATTATTATAATATATATATTGAATGGAAGAGTTACGTAAAAGATTTTTTTCAACAATCATTTTTATATTTTTTCTCAATTATATTTTTGTTCTAAAACTAAAATTTAATAACATTATAACAAAAAAATTCAATTAAAACAATATTTTTACTGCTATAATTACTAAATTTTTATTATTTTTCAATATTTTTATTACTAATTAATCAGGAGTGAAACCTAAATCTAATACCAGTGCATTACATAATCAACATTTATATTTGCAAATGCGATTAGCAAAATAAAAATATAAATAAACCAACTTTTACTTTTAATTAGATATTTATGTACATAAGATTAATTAGCTCTACAATGTATTTCAAATTTATATATATAAAACATAAAATGAAGGTTTTTTGGGTAAATATTTGCATAATTTATAATACTTAAAAATTTAGCTGCTATAATCAAATCATTTAATTTCTATAAACAATTTTTATTTAAATTTAACTTACAGTATAATATAAAAATATTAAATATATATAATTAATAAATTAATTCTATAAATTTACAGTTTCTATTAATAAGTTATTAAATTTAATTTTATAAAAAAAAGTTTATTAATTATATATAAATGTCATTTATTGATTTAGCTGTAATTTAAAATTAAATAAAAATTATGTCTAGATTTCAAATGTTTCAAATATGTTATCTAATTTTTTAAATATTAAACGTATTAAAAATTTTTAAATAAAAAACCCCCTAAACGCCCCCAGTTGCGTCTATATTAAACAAAATTTATTTTTTTGTTGATAAAAGTTATCAAAAATTATAATTAATAATTAAATTGCTGTCGACACAATAAATTAGTTCATTGTCAGGAATATCAATTTAAAAGTAAAAGTTTGCGTTTTTACATTTTTATTTTGCTGTACGCTTTTGCAGATATAAATATTGATTATGTAATATATCAAAAATAAGTTTTATAATTAAGTAATAAAATTTTGCAAATGGTCTGGGAATTAGGTTTCACCCCTAGTAAATTTAATTGCCAAAAATTGTAATAACTTATTATTTATGCTAATTCTGTTTTGTTTGTTCTGGAAACCACAATTATTAAATTGAACAAATAAATAAATATTTATTTTATTACAATTAGTAAAATCGATTAAAAATATTTTAAACTGTAATTAATATTTAATATAAAAAAATATATTTCTCACCTTTTTGGTTCTAAAACATTGAAAAAGTCGACTCTATTGAATGAAATTTTTAAGTCTTTAACAGTTGCAAATAATATTAATAATATTTTAAAAATTATTAATTACTTTTTAAAATTTTGACATAGGTTTTAAAAGTTGCACTTATATTCCACCAAAGCGATTATGTAATATAATACGTTTGCCTAGAGTAAATAAAAATTTAAAAAACATTTTTTTAAAATAGATTTATAATGACAAAGATTTTTTTCTTGTTATGTTTTTTTATATTTTTCCTTCTATTCATTTTCCACTTTGTTTGTTGTCTCAGTTATTCTTTTAATCAAATTATGTTTATCTATCGTTTGATTTATTTTTGCATATTTTTGACAATTAATTCAAAATAAATTATGTTTTTAAATTTAAAACAGTTGGTCTTTTTAGCAATAAATTGTCTTTTTTTTAAGTGTTTACGCAGAGTACTTTCCGCAAACTTTTCTTTCTTAATAAATAATTAAATAGTTTCTATTAAAAATATATTAAATTCAATAATAATTACTATTCCCTACCTAATTTTAAAAATTATTATTTATTCTACTATCAATTAATTCAAAATTTTTTTCTTAATTTGTCGGTTTCCAAATGTGGCATGTAATTTGTTTTTAGTTTTATATCAAAATTTTACTTAAATTGGTGCTAAGTCCAATTTATATTCAGTTTTTAATTAGATTTAGTTAAGTTAAATTAAACTTTGTTCAAAACTAATTTATTTGTGTTAATTTCTGTTTTATTACATAACTAAATTAAAAATTTTTAATTACATAGATAAAATACTTATAACAGAATTTTTACATATGTTTTTTAGCTAATGTAAAGTTGTATCTTCTTGGAAAGTTGTTAAACATATTTATATACAATTTAAATGTGAGAAGAGATAAATTAAATTTGCCTAGTGCAAACACATTTTAATTCTTACTAATGTAATATGTTTTTTTTTAAAAATTAAAATTAATTAAAAATAAAATTATATATATATATTTAATTAAAGCGTAACTTTTTTTTCAACAAATTAATTTTTATATATTTTTTAATACATCATATTTTTATTTTAAAATTAAAAGTTAATAAAATTATAACAATAAAAATCAATTAAAACAATATTGTTACTGTTGTTATTACAAAATTTTTAATATTTTTCAATATTTTTTATTACTAGGGCATTGAAAAATAGTTATATATTATACCCTTAATAGTCACTATAATAGTTACAAAAAACATATCAAATAGTTAATCAAATAGTTATTTATTTTTCAAAATTTGGTTATAAAAATACAATTATTTATTGTTACAATGGATAACAAAATAATTTCTGAGATTCTCTTCACCAAAATTTAAGCGATTGTCGCTTAAAATT
The DNA here is from genome assembly GCA_034693685.1 of Belba bartosi. Classification (NCBI taxonomy): domain Eukaryota; kingdom Metazoa; phylum Arthropoda; class Arachnida; order Sarcoptiformes; family Damaeidae; genus Belba; species Belba bartosi. The sequence continues at coordinate 9,673 of JAQFXP010001743.1, forward strand.
AATTTAAAATTAGAAAAACTCCTTTCAATATCACAATTAGTTGACGGAGAAAATTTGAAACAAGAAATTTCTTGAGGACTTAATTCAATATCCAATTCTACATCATTTTTACCATTTATTAAATCAGATATAGCTTTAATTCTTTTGTATCCCTTGTTGTTGTCCAAAACATACTTTAATTTTTTAAAGGCCTGTTGACCCGAATCGCCGACAGAATTGCTCAAACTTTCATATATTGACTGAACAATAGCCAAACTATCATTTAATGATATGCTACTGTCTTCTAATTGGGTGATAGCAATTGCCAAACAATTAAAGTTAGAATATATATACGTTAAGTCATTTTTAACACTAATGTCTTGAATTAATTTTTGCACTTCTTCTATAAATACCGAATCTTCAGTTTCGAATAAACGAATAATTTCAGAAAATTCGTTAAAATATATTGAATAATATTCAACAGCTTTAAGCCATGTTCCCCACCGAGTCTTAACTGGCTCTGGGGGCAGCGGTATATTTGGGTAACGTTCTTTAAATAAATCAATTCGATTCGGAGCCTTTCTAAAAATCTTTTTACCGCAAGAGACCAATCGATTGACTTTTTTGAACCGAATGATCAGATACTCACAAACATTATGCAGTCCATGTGCTAGACATGTGAGATGAGTGAGCTTTGGATACGTATCACATAATGTCTTTCCGGCTAATTTCATATACCGGGCCGCGTCTGTAATTAATAGTAAGACTTTGTCGTATTGTATGCCTTCAGGCCATAAAATACTAAGAGCATTGTTAACGCTTTGAACTATAGTTTTATTATTTGTTTTGTCCATAAAATGTAAATTCAATAAAAACTTTTCATTTTTTCCAAATTCGGAATTAAGTGAACCGACGATAACATTCGATACTTTACGTTTCATTCGGTCAGTCGTCTCATCAATGCTTATCCAAACGTATTGATCTTTTAATTTGTTTCGAATAGTTTGAATAGTTTTATCATAAAGTGGTTTTAGATTGCTTTTCCAGAGAGTTGAGGGGTCCGGGACTTGATATTTAGTGTACTTTTCAATAAATTGTTTTGCCGCCGGTTTTGACAGTCGATAAAACGGTATATTCAATGAAACCATAAATTCACACAAATCAGAATTAAATTCACTTTGATTGTTTTTGAACATATATTGTACTGAAATTTGTTTAGATTTAAAATCTTTGATTTTATTTCTATGAATAACAGTCTCGACGTGTTGTTTGATATGAGATCTCTGATCAGAAGTAACTTTAACACAACAACACTGACAGTAAAATATTTGACTTTTTGTTATTTCATCGGTTTGTATAACAAATACATCACCGAATTCACGAATAAACCGTTTCATTCGATTTAAATTAGTTTCTGATTGTTTTGGCATATTTAAAATATAACTAATTTAAAACAAATTATTAATTAATTGACTATTTTTGATTGAAAACACGTTTTTAATTGAATTCACTTTTAAAAATACTGTAATTTTCCACAAAAATTACGTTTGTCTAAACAAATAGTTTCAAAAAGTTATATATTACAGAAATAGTTACAAATCTTCCAAATAGTTATTTATAGTTAAAATTAAAATTTGCTAAATAAGTCCTTAATATATGATTCGTTTGCATACATAATTTAATTATCGAACTATGTTTCGCTGAGATAGTTAAAATAGTTGATTTTCAATGCCCTATTTATTACTAATTAGATTAAATTGACAAAAATTGTAAAAACTCATTATTCATGCTAATCTTCATTAGTTTGTTATGGAAAACACAATTATAACAATTTACTTTATATAAAAATAAATATTTATTTTATTACCGTATTTCCTCACATATTAGTACATGTACATATAAGGTGAGTTTGGGCTTCACGTACTTATACCCCGGGGTATGTGTACAGTACTTATAAAACGAGGAAAAAAGTCGTTTTTGTAAATAAATTTCATTCAAATATTTTTGATAAGAAACGCAAGAAATAAAGTTTTAATGATTAAGGATATGAAATGTTTGAAAACTATTCAAAACAAAAATAGAGATAAGAAATCATGCAATTATAGTAACATATCTTAGAATTAAAGATTTTCATTTCTATTGAAATCGTTTAAAATATTTGTTAAAAAATAAAATATATTTGTATTAATTATATTTAAAATGAGTTATGAAGTTGTAGTTAAATGGGGTTCAATTGCTTGGATTAACATTTTTGAAGAATTAATTAAAAAGTCTTTTATTGGATTTGGGTTTACTAGTAATTGCAAGAATGAAACTTGCATTCAAAAAATAAGAATTTTGTAGAATTTGAAAAAATTAAAACAATTGACTATAATTTAGAATTAACCCATAATGAAAAAAATTAAATCAAAAGAAGACGATAACATTGTTTTTGAATAATTTATAAGTTCATTGAAGAAAATTATTAAATTTTAAGATTTAAAACATTTTGTGTTAATTATTGAAGTTTGGTTTTACCTCGCCTTATAAGTACATGTACATAGAGGCTTTGGACCAAATTTAGTGAAATGGTATATTTCACACTATATGTACATGTACCAATATGTGAGGGAATACGGTACAATTAGTAAAATAGATTAAAAATATTTTAAACTGTAAATAACATTTAATCAAAAATAAATCATCTCTTCCGTCAATTTTTCGAAAACATTGGCAAGAACAATTAATTTGAATGAAAAGTTTAGGCTTTTATCAGTTGCAAATAATATTAATATTATTTTAAAAATTGGTATTTATTTCCTAAAATTTTAAAATGTTTTTTAAATGTTACATTTATATTCGACCAAAGCGATTATGTATTATAATTTTAACTAGAGCAAATAGAAAATTTAAAAACTTTTTTATTTAAATAGATTTATAATGACATAGCTTTCTCTTGCTCCTGTTCTGCTTTTTCTATTTTTTCTCTATATTCCTCTTCCACTTTGTTTGTTGTCTCAGTTATTCTTTTACTCAAATTATGTTTATTTATCGTTTCTTTTTGCACATTTTGGTCATTTAATTCAAATTCAATTATGTTTTTTAAATTTCAACTTTAAATCTATTTCGAAGCATTGATTTTTTTCACGATAAATTTTATTTCTCTAAGTGCTTACGCAAAGTACTTTCCGCAAATTTTTCTTTTTAAATAAATAATAAAATATTTTTATAAACTGTAATGGCAAATAAAAGTAAATTTTATTTTTTTATTTTTTTGTTTTAAAATGATTACGGAATACATAAGACTTGAACCTAACTTTTATAACATTTATTAAACATTCATAAATTTATGAGATAATGCAGATATAGTTTTGTGTCGTATTTTTATTAGAAAGTTAAATATTAAACAACGCTTATATAAACAAAAAAATAATTACTTCAAATTTATTTCTCATATCAAAATTATGTGAAGTTTGATTTACTCTATCACTTATAAAAATTGTTATAAATTGTAATAATATGTAAAAACCACTCTTTGTATTTGATTCGTTTGTTGTAAATTGATTATGGAGTAAAATAAAAAAAGAGTTAAACTTAAATTTATAAAATTTTTTTAAACACATAAAAACACTAGTAACAAGACCATAAATTTAAAATCATATTAATATTATATCAGGCAAAAATCCCATTGCTGATTTTCAAAAATTACCATTTTTTCCTTAGCATTTGGTACACAAAATTTTTTATAGTTTGCCCAACTTTTTCTTAAATTGGTGCTAAATTCAATATAAATTCTGTTACAAAAATACAAAAATCTTAAAACCTCTTGACTTGGATAACATGACTGACGAACAAATAGATGCAGTTGAGCTGACATTGGTTAAAATCGATAAAAAATTGGCAGAAATTGGCACAAAAATGCAGAAATCAAATTGTTCATTTATTGCAATAATATTTGACGAAATGATTGACGAATTAAAGATTACCGAAGTAAATTATTTTTTGGCCATTCGATTGTCGTTGAAGGGAAGTCACATTTTTCTTTAACGAAATACAGGTGATTTACGGATCAATGGTTTCAACAGTGAAATACTGTGCAGACATTGGGCAAATATAAATTTCCAATTTGTCCTCGATCCGTATTTGTGCGTTCACTACATCTTAAACTATATTAACAAATCTAATCGTGGTATGTCGGCTCTTCTTCGGGCGGTCGTCAAAGACTGCAAATCTGGACATTTGTCCCATCAACAAAAACTTTACCAAATTTGCTCAACATTCATGAACTGCAGCAAAATATCCGCGCAAAAAGCAGTTTATCAATGCCACTTTCAATAGCAAGTTGCCCGACGACATTTATAAACACCGGAAAACGTGATAAACAAACACGACTTTTAAAGGCTGAACGCTAGTTAAAAGACAAGGTTCCCAACTCAAACGATATAATGGTTTTAGGTCTACTCGAGTATTACATTTTGAGACCGAATAAAATGGAATCAACATGTTTGGCCGAGTTTGACTCAAATTATAATTACTCAAAAACAATAAAATGGAAATTAGAAAACGAAAAACAAATGATGACGGCAACGACGAAAAACATATAGTGACAAACAATCAATTCAGTAATCGAGTATTAAAACTGAACAACGGAAAAGGTTGGATAAGAAAACGCGCAAAGTAATTCGATACCGTAAATATCAGTTGGAAAAAGTGGTCTCATATCGTCATTATACCAATCGCTGTGGCAATATTATGCTTTTCGGTTTCCGAAAGCGGCGGATAAAACTAAAGTATTGCTTTTGGACCCTACTGGAAAAGTGCTTTCCACATCGGTGAAACAACTATCCACTCAGCACTTGGCATAACAGTATCTAGCAATAACAAGCTTCTGGTGCTGAGTGCCGACACAACGAGTAAATATCATAACAAGTACTGGCATTTGAAGACAATTATAATTGACGAGATTTCGATGGTAGGCGCAAACACATTACTAAAAATTAATAATTAATTGAAGCAAGAATTCAAGTCGGAAAAACCGTTTGGCGGTAAATCGGTGCTTTGTTTCGGTAACTTTAATCAGCTCAAACCCGTTATGGATAGATACATATTTAAGCACGCATCCAATTCAGATTGTTTGATGTTAGCCTGAACACACTTTTGGCAACGGTTTCGCTATTACCGACTAGTCGAGATAATGCGCCAAAAAGACGATTTGTCATTTGCTAACGCACTCAACTACTTATCGACTGGTGACTTAAATGACGAAGACAAAAATTTTTTCAAATTGCGATTATTCAGCAAAACAAGCGAAAAGTGCCGAAAACCGCAATCAGAATCTTTATTGCAAACGTACATGTAGATAAATATAACAGTTTAGCTATTAAGCGATCGACAGAACGAAAATATTTTGTTCCAGCCGTCGACTACATAACACAATTTATGGAAATTCGAATTTGTAATCAGGCTTTATACTTAGTATCAAAGATGCAAACGAAGGATACGTATAGATAACCCAAACTGGTTGAGATGAAAGTCGGTATTCGCTATATGATTACGACAAATATTGATCTTTTGGACGGATTAGTAAACGGAACAACTGCGTACTTCGAATCATTGATGTACGTAAAGGTCAAGACAATATCAATGTACCAAATATTTTATGGTTGGAATTTGAATTGACCAACATTGGATTGCAAGCTAAATCTGGTGCTCATCCAATGATGTTAAATGATAAATACTTAACTCCAATTGTTTGTGTAATTTGAAACATACAAACCAAAACAGAAGCCAAACTAGTTCTTGTATGTCGTAGACAGTATCCTTTGGTTCCCGTTGAAGCGATCACTATACACAAAACTCAGAGCCAGACGTACAAACAAGTAATGCTAGACGTATCGCAAAAATGTCAGCTTGCCCCGATGTATACTGGATGCAGTCGCGCCAAGACGGCGAATAGACTTTTCTTGACGGCAATAATCTCAGATTTTCGGCAAAACGAAACGATAATAACCTGATAGTAATTGAATTGAGACAACTTGAGACGTCTGCAAAATTTGTATTTAACTTAAAGATTTTTTCCGAAATAAAGATCGAAGCCCATTTCATGTCAATATTCTATTAAAATTTACCGCATTTAAGCAAACATGTCTCGGATATAATAATCGACCCGAACATTACGTCAGCCCAACTATTGACGTTTGTAGAGACCCAAATCAACAGTTTCGGCATACCAGGGTATAGATTTGTTGCTCAATTAGAAACTGTCGACAATCGTCCTTTCGGAATCGCTTTTTATTGCAAAGATCAATTGTTTGAAAATTTTGTAACAGTTCTTGAATTCGATTGTTATATGTATATAGGCGCACACATGGAATACATGGCCATTGTGTACAGAAATAATGTTTTTGTAACAGTTTATGCCAGTCATTAAATTCCAAAAAAGACAACAATTGAGAAACTGATTGAATTGACTAAAAGATTGTATAGAAAACGCCTGCCTAATACGATCTTTGGTCATTTGATTTTAGATCGGATTAAAAAAAAGACAACCATTGAAAAGTTTAAACGTATTGGTCTAAAATGTTGTTTAGACTCAGAAGTGCCGACCAATGCATATGGTAACCCAATTGATTGGATTTTAATTTCAGCGCCAAATGTAGATTCATAGGTCTACAAAAAAATTTAATCTAGACCACAAACCAATTTTTGTTTTGATGTAATAAAGATTTTGATTATAAAGATATCTTGATTGTTTAATTTATTCAATGTAGTAAAAAATAATTAAAACTTATAATCATTTAATTGAATTAATAATTTGCCATACGCCGAAGGCGGCTGGCATTTGTAAGGATTATTTCTATGTAATGCCAGACGCCGAGGCAACTGGCAATTGGAAAAATAATTTTTATGCATTGCCAGATGCCGAAGGCGAATGGCAATTGTAAGGATTATTTCTATGCATTGCCAGACACTGAAGGTGGCTGGCAATTTTATAATTTTTTATTAAAGTTTGCCAGACGCCAAAGTCGGCTGGCAACTGTAAGAAATTTCATAGGATTTATTATAAATATTTATGTTTACTTATTTGTACAATTATATGGCATTGGTTTTAAGTATTATGCATATTTTAATTATAAGTTTATATTTTAGTAAATAGTTATTTAATATTCTGCTTAAGTATAAGATTATAAATATTAAAACTTTAAGGTTTAGAGTGAAGTTTTAAAACGTCTGTTCTTATCAAGCTAATAGAATTTTGCCAATAATCGCTCGAAAATGTATTAATGTCATACTGTTTAGTATTGTATAGTGTATGTTTTTTTATAATCTTTTCTACTAATGATAAATAACTTATCTTTTAATATTGGACTTTAGATCAAATCATTAAACCGGATTTAATCACCAATAGAATATATTTTTAAAAATTTAATATGGACAAAATCGTTTCTGAACAATGTTCTGTAAAAAATGTTTGATGAAAAAATCTAAACAATTAATATCAAATAAAAAAATTAAAGTTTTTAAAAATATATATGTATAAATTACTGAATTAATGTAAATATATTTCAAAATATTTTAACTTTTTTAAATGATTAAAGTTGGATTAAAAATGCAAGGGCTGAAGCTGTATATTTTAGATATTATATTTTATAACAGTAAACCAAACATCAAAATTAATTTTTAACCATTAAATAAATTTTGTATTTTAAATAACTTTAAAACGTTCTTCATTAAAAAAATATATATTAAATTAAATTATTAATTTTTAAACTATAAAACTTATTAGATCTTACTAACTTACAATTGATCAAATATAAATTATATAATTGGTTTTTAAAATGGAGTCATAAATATAATATAGGCTTACAAATATGTTAAAAATATAAGCTAGCATTTAGCAATAATATTTTCTATAATTTAAATTTTTTATATTTAATTTATAAATTATATGTTAATAAACAAAAGTATAATTTAAAACATGAAAGTTAATGTTTAAAATTTAATTATTTACAGTCAGTTTCAGAAATGTGTAGCCAAAAACGAAGTAGTAGAATAATGCGCAATCTGGCGCAACTTTATCTACGGCTATGAAAATCCGACATTTAAATTTTATTAATTGATTTTTAAAAATTTTAAATTAAAAATTATTAATGTATATCAAATATTGACTATGTAAAACATTAAATGTATGCTTTCTACATGT
>JAQFXP010001744.1:0-17822 GCA_034693685.1 Belba bartosi
ATTTGTTAAACATACAAAAACAGTATATCTGCTTGGTCACCCAAGGTCAAGTTTTGGACCATGCAGATATATGGTTTCTGCATGTTTAGCAAACAGTTAAATTGTCAATCAACTCTTTTGAACTATGAGAAGTTGCGCTTCTCTGGTGTAGAGCTTAGTAGCTCTTGTGTACACAATATAACTTAGTCGTAGTTTAAAGTAAAACGACGTAAGCATAACTAAATAATGAAATATAAAATACATTTTCATATATAGATTTAGATTACATTTAACTTCTGGTTCTGATGAGTGCTCATAACTATTCAAACAGTCATTAGTGAAATCATTGATAAACTCATTCATAGAATAGAATTACAATACAATCATAGAATTAAATTAAACTTAGATTACATTCAAATTGACTTAAATATACAAATTAATAGTTAAGCATAAAGGGCTCAACTTAGCGCCTGACAGTGTGTATAGATCCGGGTTTAAAAAAAATAAATATTAAAAATAATAGTCAAAAATGTTAATGTATTCGACATTGGCATATTTTATTATTTTATATTTTTTTATAAAACCCATCCAAAGTCACTATATACTGCAATAGAGAAAGCATCTAGAAAAACTCCAAAACGCCAAGTCGTAACTCAAATAATAAAATAAAGATCGTGAAGGAGGCATTAGGCAAAAATTCCCCTGATTTTGAAAATTTGAATTTATCCACACCTAGCATTTTTAATCCGCGAAATCTTACCTCTCCTCGATTATGCTAAGTTTGCATATCTTTTATCAGTACTTTTTATTCCGATTATAAAGGATTCGCTGAAAATGCATTGAAAGCCCAATTCGATCTATACTATATGTGACTATTGTTAGATAAGAATAAACTTTTTTCAAAGCAAAACTATTGGTTAGCACTCTCTCAAACTAAGTAAACACATGTCTGTTAAACATTTTACTAATAAACAAATTATTTAATACACAATATATGCAAATTAATTATTAGATTGATATCATTATTATAATATAATAACAAAAATTACGTCATTATTACAAAAAAGCCAAAAAATTTGCCGGCCGCCTTCGGTGGCCGGCAAAATCTCGAGGGGGGGGTACCTTTTCTCAAATCAAATGCTAGGGGGGGGGGGGTAAATCCAAATTTTCAAAATCAGTAGGATTTTTGCCTGATTCCCCCCCTTTCTCAATCTCTGGCCAAATTTAAATTAAATTCAGGTGGCCATCAAATTAAATAAATTAAAATTGAAAATTGCTGGTAAAATGACCAAACTGCTTTTTAAGTTTAACAACATAAAATTTATTCTCATTTTTGCGTAGGTGTAGTTACAATTGTATATTAGTTTTGGTAGCTAACTTAGAATTATTTTATATACTAAAATGATAAAATTTAAAATGTTTGAAAATAAGATTGAGGTCAGAATTGATTGAAGTTATAGAACTGTTTGTTGGCTTTGCAGCACTAGAGCTTCCAAAGCCGCTCACAATTTCTTGTGGCTTATATTGTATATACAGTACTATAACTGTATTTCATATCAAACGTCTCTATCAACTACTGAGCAATAAATTAAATAAATGTTTGTTTCAATTAAAATAAAAGTCCACTTAAAACAATTTATCTTCAAAAAGAATTAAAGAAAATCGAAGTTTTTTTTGAAATATTCATTAAATTAAATATTTTGTTTTTATCTCATATTAATATTATGTAGCTTTTGTCACAAAAAATAACATGTGCATCAAATTCCACAATTAATAAAAAAAGAAACAAGATACATTAAAAAACCATTCTATGATTTCTTTTTAATAAGCTGAAACAAAATAATAAAAGTTATTTTTAATTAAAAATTTATATAATATTAAAATATATAACAAAATTCTTTTTGAACTAAAATTTAATTTTATTTTATGAAAATATAATATACTGAACGAATAAAAATAAAAAAGAAAATCAATTTGAGCCGATATAAGATATAAGACTTAAGACACGAACAAAAACAGAGACAAAATTGAAACTAAATTGAGATTAAATTTATTAATATTCATCTCTTAATATCAGGGATCGAGAAGGTCGGCCGATCTAGGGGGATTAGGGGAGGGATTTTTCTCAAAATTTTGGCCAAAAACCTAGGGGGGGGGATCAGGGAAGGGATTTTTTCCAAAAACGCTCAAAAAACCCATATATTTATAATAAAATTTCCCCTAATTTAACTGGATTTAAACCGGATTTAGCACCAATTTACAGAAAATTTCCTAATTTTGTGAAAAAAACCCAAAAAATTTGCCAAAACGTCGAGGGGGGTACCGTTTCTCGGACCAAATGCTAGGAGGAGATAAATCTAAATTTTCAAAATCAGGGGGGATTTTTGCCTGATCCCCCCCTTCTCAATCCCTGCTTAATATATAATAATCTATCAAAATATTAACAATAAAAACCAACGATATTTTCGCCAGTTTTCGTCACTCTTCTTAATGCTTATAATAAAAAAATTAAAATAAGATGTCATTAATAAAATTTAAAATAAGAAAAATTTTTGTATTTGTATTTATGCATATTTAATTATTTAAAAAATTAAATTTATAAAACAATCAAAGAAAACAGTAAAATGCTAAACACTTATGTGACATAATTATCATCTTGTGTGTTTAACAAAGAATTTTACTGCTTCCTTTGATTGTTTTATTTTTTAAAAATTTAACTAATTAAATATGCATAAATAAGATTTTAAAATTTTTTATAATTTTAAAATTAATGTATTCTTATTTTTATTTTTTATATCAAAAATAAAATTAATATTAAAGTTTATAAGCATTAAGAAGAGTAACAAAAACTGTCGAAAATAAGTTATGTGATGACTCTTAGCGTTTTAAATTTTTGTGTTAAGTATTAGATAGTTTTTACAGTATATCCCGTTTAGTGTTAACAAGCTTATTGTGAAGACCCTCTTATTGTAACCGATTTTGCTTATAAAAAGCCACCAATTGCGGCTAAAACTAATTTAGTTAGTTTTTAATAGCTTTAAATGTTTCAAAAACAGTAATCAACTTTCTTAAAACTGTGAGCAATAAACCCGGATTCATGATAAGTAAAATATCAAATGTATTAATTAATTTATATAAATTAAATATATTAAAAACATAAGAATTGAATGAAAATAAGAAAAGTCGATTATTTTTTTTTAATTAATTAAGCTATTGAATATGCGTTAAATGTTTGTTAATAATTGTAAATATTAATTAAATAAAATTTATATATTAAATATTTTTTTCGCTTTATACTGGCATGTTAGAATCTTAAAAACATTTTAGCAAAAATGGCTATCCTTTTTAATACCATCATGCAGTTATATTTGGGGTATTATGGTATAACTTCGGCTATATTAAATCTCGTTTATAGTAGACAAATTTTACAGAACCGATCTATGTACTATATACGGGTTAGATTATAATAATATATTCAAGTATTTTACAAAATTTACAATTATTGTCTATTTATTGTATTTATCGGCCAAACTAGGTGAAATATTTTCTCTCAAAACTTTAGAGAGTATATAAAAAGTAATAAAATTTTCTCAAGCTATTTTGGCAATATAATTCAATTTTACTAAATTTAAACAGATTCAATTTATCAATAAAACATTAAAAAACAAAAATACCTACTTTCCGGCTTAAAAAAACTTAAAAGAGTATTTTCCAAATTAAAAAAAAGTATTTTTATTATATCCACCTTGGTCAACCAAAATTTAAATTTATAATTGTTATTATCTAAAGCCGTGATTATCTATTAAATTGTTAATCAATTTAATGTATATTTTTTATTTGCTCATAATTATTATAATTTAATTTTTAAATAATTACTATTTTTCAGTAAATGCACATATTATAAAAAATAAATTGTGCTTATTATTACTCAAGAATTTCTATCAGATAATAAATATACGAGTAGCTTTAATCAAGCAAATTTTTACAAACTATTTGATTAAAATTTGTTAACTATTTGTTTAAAAATATTTGCAAAATGAATACAAGAAAATATAGTAAACATTGCATTTAAAGTTTGATTGTTGCGATAACACATAATTTAAAATATATAAGAAACTTATTCTTACTTGTCACAACAGTATAAACTAAAAACAGTAGTATTTTTAATAATAACTTTTATTATTATTATTATTATTTCGATACAGTTTCATCTATCTTTCTTCAGCCGGACTTAGATCTCAAATGTCTTATCCATTACTTTTGTCAATCGTGTGATTTATATAAAAACAAAATAAACTTAAGAAATAAAAACCAGTTTAAAATTAAAAAAGTGCAATCACTTCGCCGAGGATATAAATTGACTAATTTTGGTTTTGTACCCATACTTTCGTATAATTTTGACTGTAATAAACAATTAGACATCTCAGGGCAAATTATCATGCACATAAATAGTTGTTCAGTAAATTATAACTGTATATATCGTATTACCGCTCTCTCACCTCACCCTCTCAACCGTCCGGCGAATACAGAACTGAACTCAAAATGCTTTGCATTTGAGATCTAAGTCCGGCTGAAGAAAGATCGAGTTACCTAGATGAAACTGTATCGAAAATAATAATAATAATAAAAGTTATTATTAAAAAAATACTACTGTTTTTAGTTTATACTGTTGTGACAAGTAAGAATAAGTTTCTTATATTTTTTAAGTAGTAAACATTTTTTATAATTAAAAAGCAGCGTTTGGTGAGAATGAGGGTTTTAATTAAAATTTTATTAAAATTAGTAAAATTATTATTCAAATATTATTACGGTAAATGAAATAATAACTTTTTTTTTAATTAAACCTTATAGTATAGATTCTACAATAAAAGATTTAAAATTTAGTTAATGTTTAAACTCTTATTTTTTTCAATGAATTTTTGACAAATTACTTATCAAGCTTGTTATTCACTTATTAAATACTGTATATGTGGCTGTGTACCAGTGAAATGATATCCGCATAACTACATCTGTGAGAAATAATTCTATATATCATACATTTAACAATTCTAAACAATTTTCAGAAACATGCTCCTGCTTACCTTTATCATTACCAAACGCCGCTTCCAAATTATAATTAACCAAAATGCTTTAAATATTTGGCAAATACCTTCTAAGTTTTAAGCGCAAAAAATAAATTCTTCCTCTATGCTTTGTCAGCAAATTTTGTCAATCAAACTTATTTGAATTTATTTTGAACTTTTTCGCTAAATTTAACCTAAATCCAGTTTAAATCCAGTTTAAACCCATTTAAACTAGATTAAATTACAAAATGGCCAAATAAATATTCTCCATTTTGTCCACCTATTTCAAAACCTGCAATTTACACTACCTAGCTACACTCTCTAACTCGGCCAACCTTGTTTAGCTCTGTTTTTATTATACAATTAAATTACTTAATTATATAGTAATATATAAACATATAATTGTCAGTTAGCACAAACAAATTCTAATTTCTTGTTAAAAATACTTTGCATTTATATAATATTAGTAATCAATCTAATTATCAATCTTGACACATCCTACTAAATTTGACTATAAATAATTGAATTCTTTGTAATTTTATTTTCTCTCATTATTAATAAGTTAATCAAAAATTTAATAAAATATTAAATAATTTTTAAAAATACATTTCTAACTCGTTAAAATTTGTTGTTAATTAACATGGTGCTTTTTTTATTTTAAAAATAAATTAATTTAAGTTATATCTGATTTATCGATAAAAATTTTCGATAAATTTGTTTTTATTATTTTTTATATAATAGAGATTTATTTGAAAAAATAACGACAGTTTAACAATGGCTATGGTTTATATCATATAATTTATAAAAAATTGAAAGATTATATTTTTCTAATATTTGTTAGATATTGTGCAAGGTTTTGTTGTTGTCATTAATCATTTAATGATTTATTAAAAGAAATATTCGCTAAAAAATGCTATTTAAGTGAACAATAACTTGTCATTTAGAAAATATTTCCAAAATAATTAATTAATTGCAACTTTATTTGTATTATGTATTTGTAAGCAATATATAATAATTCAAAATTTCTATTTTAAAATATGAATTTACACTAAAAATTTTATAAAATTAGTATAGAATCACAGTGCAAAAATAAGTTTCAAATAATTTATTGATTGAACTCAGGATTAGCCAAACTTTGTTAGAGATAACATGGTGATAAGTTTTTTCTTGCTAATTTTGCAGTTAAATCCAAGTTATTTAGATTTAAACAAAATTCAAATTTGATTAAAAATAAAACAAAAATTTTTTAATTTTAAGATATTTTTTACTTGACAAATTTCTAACAAGATTCTAATTACCGCTATTGCCAATATAGCTAAAATATTTTAACTATTTTTATACTCTTTTTTAACATTAATTAAATTTATTATTAATTTTAAATTACCAGAAATTATACTTTAAATTAAATTTATGTTAATTCTAAAAAATCAATTAATTATATTATATTTAGCTAAATTTTTTTATTAATTATATATTTATCTGCACTTTTACTTAAATTTTGAGTAATTCTCAGCTATTTCCTGCTATATATTAGCTTGCCTATAATTTGCTATTTTTTTTATTAAACCAATCTTACTTAACTTTGATTAAGAACTTATATTAATATAACTAATAAAATATAAGTAAATGTATAAATAACTATAAATTTTAGTTCTCCAAAAAGTGAATCCGCATTCACATTAGTACTTCAATGCATTACGTTTTTAAATGAACGAGATTGCTTTTCATATAAAATATTAGAATAAAAGAAGAATAGAGAGAAACACTTAAAAAATGCAAACAAAAAATATTTTTTTAATGCAAATAATTTATATTAGATTATATAATATAATTTAAATAAATAATTAAAACAAAAATTCAATTAAATTAATACAAATCTATAATCAAATCGATTAGAAATTAATTTAAAATCAATTCAAATATTAATTCAATAAAAATCAAAACAATTTTATTTGAATTAGATTTGAATCCAATTTGCATTCAATTGTTTTTGCAAATAATTATATATTAATAATTTTTTACTATTAATTTAGAATCAAATTATAACAATTTATTTGAAATTAGCAGAAGAGTTCTAGAAGCCACTTTTAATAGACGTCTGATGTGTTAGTTTTATGCCAAGTTATAACTATCCAAACAGATTGTTACAATTTTAAGTAAGTTATGGACAGAAAGTTTGGTTTTCGGTGCAAAATAGAAAATAGAAATTTTTAAATATCTTAACTCAATTTGATTTATATTTCAATTTTTAACACAAAGTAACACAATGTAATTTATACTTGTACTAAGTTTAAAGATAGCAAAATTTGGTATACAATTATCAAGTTAAAGTTTTAAAACTCTGATTTGAGTTAAGTTAAAACTCTGCCGGGGGTTCTAATTGGGAGAATATGGCTATTTTGCACCGAAAACCAAACTTTCTGGTTATGGACGTAAAAACTTATTATTTTAATTAATTAAAACCCTATTAATCAAATTTAAATTCACTATTATTAAACAAAATCATAAATTCAATCAAAATATGAAAATTAAGCAAAATATAAATATTTGAGCCAAAACGTGAATTAAATACAGAGATCGAGAAGGTTGAAGGATCCAGGGAGAGAGGATCAGGTGGGGGATTTTTTCAAAAACGCTCAAAAACCTATATATTTATGATGAAATTTTGGCTAATTTATATGGATTTAAACTGAATTTAAAATATATTTAGTTAAATTAACCGGATTTAGCGCTATTTTAAGGAAAATTTTCAGGCCGCCGAAGGCGGTCGGAAAAAGTCGAGGAGGTACTTTTTGCAGACTTAATGCTAGAGTGGGGGGGGGGGTAAATCCAAATTTTTAAAATTAGGACGATTTTTGCCTGATTCCCTCCCCTTCACGATCTCTGATTAAATACAAATTACTATCAAAATATATAAAACGATTAAAATTGAAATAACGCCAAAAATGTATTGAATATTGTTTTCAAATGAAGAATAAAAAATGAGCTAGAGAAAAAATAAATTAGCTTGTTTCTATTTAAATCAAATTCAAATTCATTTTTAATAAAGAAAATACAAAATTCAATCAAAATATAAATTAAGCAAAATATGAAAAATTGAGCCAAAAAGTGAATTAAATAAAAATTGCAATAAAAATATATCCAAATCTAATTAATCTAATTGTTTGCTAATTAATATAAATTTGTAATATTTTATAATTGAATTTTAAATAAATAAAAAATTTAATTAAATGTCAATAAACACACGATCTATGCGGATTAACATTAGTTAATTAGATGACCAAGACAAAAACAACGATTCTATTCTGTTTGGACGGCTCTGGGAATTATAAATTGTAGGTAAAAATATTTGCTGAGGAATACAAATGTCATTAATTTGAAATGATTTTAATGTATGACTCTTCTAAAATTAACATGATGAAATGATCAGTTTATGAAGTATAATTAAATCCAACCCTCCTATTTTAAATTTTGGAGAACTTTACTATAAATGAACTTAAATTGGAATCATAAATTATCTTTTTAAACATATGTTTATAACAAAAGTTTAAAATAAAAATAAAATAAAATAATTAAAAGTTTTAAACAGAGATCGAGAAAGTCGGTCGATTTAGGGGGAGGGGATTAGGAGAGAGATTTTTCTCAAAATTTTGTCCAAAAACCTAGGGGAAATAAGGGAAGGGATTTTTCCAAAAACGTTCAAAAAACCTATATATTTATGATAAAATTATGCTTAATTTAACTGGATTTAAACTAAATTTAGTTAAATTAATTGGATTTAAACTGGATTTAGCACCAATTTAGGGAGAATTTTCTCATTTTGGGCAAAAAACCCAAAAAATTTACCGGCCGCCAATGGCGGCCGGCAAAACGTCGTAGGAGGTACCTTTTCTCGGACCAAATGCTAGGGAGGAGGATAAATTCAAATTTTCAAAATAAGGAAGAGATTTTTGCCTGATCCTCCCTTCTCAATCTTTGGTTTTAAATAATTTCATTGACTTTAAATTTAAACATCACTTTAATTATTTTTATCAAAGTTTAAAATTAAAAACTTTTATGTTTTTCCAATACTTGAACTTAAATTAGTAATTATTTTATATTGAATGAAAGTTAAATATATAAAATTAGATGTAAAATGTACAGGTCATTATATAGCAAAATTTTTATAACCTTTCGCTTTACAGCGTCTGTAATTAAGGCCAAAAAGATATCGGCGGACAAATCGTATTTTTAAATAGCGCGTCAATACATTACGGTTTTTAAGTTATTTTTATTGCTTTTCAACACTTGTCTTTAATCAGTAAGAATTCAAAAGTGTTAGTTCGCTTTTTTACTGTTTATTAAAAAATACAAAACAATATATTTGCAAAGCCTTGAGAGTCTGTGAGCCTATGCAGATATCTTGTTTTTGTATGTTTAATAAACAATTAAAAAAAACTAACGCTTTTGAACTTTTACTAATTGAAAATTCCTGCTCTTCGATAATGATATGCGCGGGAAAACGGTATAAATGCAAATTTATTTTATTTAAAAATTTGAATACTTTGATTTGTGATTAGCAGTCGTTTTGGTTTTCGGTCCAAAACAGAAAATAAAAATTTTTAATATCTTAACTCAATTTGATTTAAATTTTATTTTTTAAAACAAAGTGCATTATGAAAGTTTATTTGGATAAATTTATAAACTTTGGTCAAAAACTGAGTATATTATATGAAATTAATAAAAACTTTATTCAAAAAATAATATATTTATATTACAAATCGTTAAACAAATGACAATTACATTTAATTACAATTAATTTTTCCATATTTTCAGTTTTTAAAGTATTTCTATTTACAAGAATTTTTTTTAATAATAGAAAATGATTTTCATTATCTACTGATGTTAAAGGAGAGAAATTAATAAAATTTGCAAACTTAGATTCAGATAAATATTTTTTTTAAATCTGAATTATTTTTTAAGCAAAAATCTATTTTGTCTCTTATAGAGTCTTTTAATTTAGATTTTAATTCTGTAATTAAATTTATAGCTTCACTTGATTTTAGTTTTGAATTTTCTAGTTTTTAATACATTTTCGAAGAAAAAATGTATATATAAATTTGATCTGCACCATAAATTTATATATTTTTATAATTATTATTTTATTTATATTTATTAAAAAATTAAAAATATATTAATATATCATCAAGTCAAAAAATTTGAGTTTAAACTGAAATACAGTACTTGATACACAAACTAATGTTAAACCCAAATAATTCTAACGCTAATCAGAGTTCATAGAGAACTGCCTGTTACAAACTATTTTTTTGTATACTTTTTACTTTCAAGGGATAAAAACACAATAATTGTGAACAGTTTAAGACAGTGAATGCACTTTAAGAAATAACATTTAATTTAGTTATAAACCCACTTTTATCTTATATTTACTTAAGTCAATATTTCAAACTATTTCTAAACGACTAATACTTTTTCGATAACAACCAAAATATATTCCGATGTTTGTAAACAAGAAATAAATTAAAATCAAAAAGACTTTCAAATCAGGTTTTAAAGAAAAATATCAATTTTTTTACATAAATAAATAAATAAATATAAAATTTTAATGCAGGGTAAATACTTTGCTTGAAAGGAATTGCATGCAAAAGCTATATGAGAGTTGAGACTCTGCCTAAAAGATTTATGTTGAGCTAAAGTCACTTAAAATGCTTAAAAAATTCATAAGAATATGAGTTATTTCAAATGAATAAACAAATGCACATAAGATATATTCGGAATAAATCTGAATGAAATAAAATCAATTTGAAAGACATTAGAGACGAGCAAAAAACGAATTCGGATTCAGAGGTTCAGGGATTCGGAATATTAACGCTTTTAAATTCAAAATTTCAAATTAGACTTACATTTGTAGATATTTTGCTTAGATATGACTTTACGTTTACAACATTCGCGAACATTAACTAACTATACGATTGCGATCAGATGACACACAATAGAAAACTTAAATATAAGTCATTTTCAAAGCATTAGTCAAACGAAAGTAAAATTACTTTTTTTTAGAAAAAAGTTGTTATAATATGTTTGGATAATATAAGAGTAAATGCGTGAGAAATGCAATGGGAATTGAATGGATGAATGAGAGGCCACTAAAAATTGATTTGAGAGTTGTATGGCTAAGGCTTAGGTCTGGATGTGTTGTATGGATTGTATGGCTTGTATGGGCTTTATGGGCGCAGTCGCTTCATTCAACTGTAACACAAAAGGTTCTGAATCACTTCACTCAACTATAATATCATAATCAAATTAAAATTATAATAAAACTAAAAATTAAACTTAATTTTCCACTAAATAATGTTTTATTTAATTAAATATTAGCTTTGCAATAAATATAAATTGTTAGTTTTCATGTGTAATTTATTTAAAAAGTTTATCATTAAATTAATTATTACTTCACAATTTAAAGTTTATTCAAAATGGTCAAGCTCAGTTGTAGAAATAATATTTAGGCTATACAAGTTTTATTTGATTAAATTCTTTAAAATAATTTTGCAAACAATTATCTTAAATTAATAATGCCCAGGAAAAATTAAGTAAAATATTTATAATTAAAAACAAACCTTATTTGTATATAATGTACATTGGGATTTTTAAACTGGTATAAAAATATTTTCTAAAACAACTTATCTGCAATGTTGTAGTAGTTGCAGATAATTTGTTTTAAAAATAGAAATATTTTTAGACCTCTTTTAAGAAACAAACTGACCAGTACATATTATACAATATTGTTATGTCATCTGTTTTGGTCATTCCATTAATAATAAGTTATATTTATTAAGTATATATTTTAAATTAAAAATAAATGTGGTTAAATTTAATTAAAACATTGTTAGATATAGTCGAATCTAGTTAGTTTGGAGTTTGGGTAATATGAAAAACATTCTAATAAAAAAAAATTTAAAACTTTTAAAGTTAATTTTGAAATATTTATAAGAAATCAATTTTTTTAAATTTTCAATCGAACAAAATATCTTTTCTGAATTACAAACAATTTTCAACTTATAATCAAATTGTTTTTTAAAAATACTCAAAAAAATATTCTGTATTTTAAGACAATTTATCTACAAATTATATTCTAGTCAGTAGTCAGAGGGTTTAGTTTTCGGTCCAAAATAGCAATATCCTCCAAAATCAAACCACCTTAACTTAAATCAAATCAAAGTTCTAAAACTTTAACTTGACAATTATATACTTAATTTTGCAATCTTTAAACTTTGAAATATAAATCAAATTGAGTTAAAATATTTAAAATATTTTATTTTCTGTTTTGGACCGAAAACTTAACTATCTAATTATAGTACACATAAATAAAATTATAAATTTTATAAGTTTAAACTGCATTGATAAGTTTAAATTAAAACATTAAATCAAGTCTAGTTAAACATGCATAAAAGATTAAAGTTTATATTTAATTTTATTTAATCTGTCTATTTTGTAGATAAATTGTTTTAAAATACCAAATATTTTTGGAGTATTTTTTTAAACTAACTGTATATTTGATGAGTTATATGATATTAATTTAGACAATCTATCAATGTAATGAAATAACTCAAATAATAAAAACCAATTAATTTATCATTACTAAAGTGCTAAACGTAAAAAGTACTTACAATTAAAATACTTATCTTGCTCAAAAATGTAATTATTTTTGAATAGTTAAATGAAGTAAAGAATATCTATTGTAGTTCTAGCCGCCAATAAGGTGTTTTTGGCTGTAATGTTTATTAGCTGTTTGGCTGTAATTGCAGTTTTATTATAAATTGGACTTCAACATTATAAGTATAATTAAAAATAATGAAAAAATACTTTTAGAAATTAATAAAATGCAATTAGTATTTCTTAAGATTAACTCAGATAAGTACAATCCCGCTTAGAGTTAACAAAATTTTCTGCATATTCTAAAAGTACAGAAGCGGTAATTCGAAACGTTACAAAAATTTTGCTATATAACGTAATTGTAAATAGAGCAACTTGTACATTTTATAACTAGCTTTACATTTTTAACTTTTACTAGGTATAAAATAAATACTAAATAATTAAGTTCAAATATCGGAGAAAAACAAAAGTTTTTAATTTTAAACTTTGATAAAAAATAATTAAAGTGATGTTTAAATTCAAAGTCAATAAATTTCAATAAAATTATTTGAAACTTATAATCATTTTATCTAATTTTTATTTTAAACTTTTGTTTTAATCAAAATATTTGTTATAAACAAAAGTTTAAAAAGATAATCTTAACATATTATTTAAGCTCAATAATAGTTTAAAACATAAACTGAGTATTAAAAATTTACAAGTTATCCTATCGTTAAAAACAACATAATTTTAGAAAATAGCAAAATTTTTGTAACGTTTCGAATTACCGCTTCTGTATATAATGCTAAAATACCGGGGTAAGAGCAACAAACATAACACTAACTTTTTTTATACACTAACATGTTGTGATTATTTGAGGTTAATTGTAGAACATTTTGAATTAAATATCAAGCACTTTACTGCTCATTTATCAAATATGTAGAAATCTTTATTAATAAAATTGTAATATTTTATAAATTATAATTTTCTATATAAATAAGCAGTAAAATGCTATTTGATTCAAAATGTGCTAATTCAATTTTCGCTTGGTTTATAAATGATGCTTTTAGTTATTTTTAATTATATATAGTTATATTTTAATTAGTTAATTTATTTTTTAACTGCAATCTTATTTCAATTTATGTAAACACTACAGCCAGAAACCCCCCTTAACACACCCATTGGCGGCTAAAATCAACATAGATATTCTTTACTTTTTTTCAATTGTCTTAACAATAATAATCAATTTTCTTAAATCCATGAACAAGGCAAATAACCTAATTGTTAGACAACATTTTTACAATTAGTTTACTATTAAACCGCAACTAATAATAAAAGTTATTATTATTTTGTTTATCAGGAAATTGTATTTACAGTTATAATACGAAAAATATCGAAACACTAATTGTATTGAAAGTAATTGAAGGAAAAAAGTATTCTTTCTTTAATATCTGAACAGAAATACGTATATTATATACAGTCAAGGTCTAATTCTATCAAGTGTGTCGGGTAGAAAAATTGAAGGATAAAAATGGAAAAGGGGTAAAAATGGACATAAGGGATAAAACAAAACATTATTTATTAGAAAAAGTATAGTAGTTACTATTTTCATACAATAACTATTGGAAAAAACTGATTAATGTTTAATTACTTAAGATTTTTAAAAGTATTAATAGTTATCTCTTTTCGCATCCGACAAAACTGTTGATCAATAATTATTGAGTAATTCGAGTTTTTATAGACGTTATTAAATTGTTATTAATTTATTAAAATCAAGCATTAAATCGATAGTCAATAACTTGGCCGATAACTGTATAAAACAAAAATAAAGTTATTGTTACTTAAGTAAGTTTTACTTTTACGTTATTTATTTAAGAATTTGTTTATTGTTTAATAAAGTTAACAAAAATGGATTTAATTTTATATTAATTTATATACAAATGGTTTTATAATATAAGGGATAAAATGGAAAATTGTCAAAAATGCACTTGATAAAAATGGAATTGTTTAGCATTGTTTCTATAATAAATGGCTTTTGGTTTTAGCATCTAAGGGACAAAAATGGAAAAGAATAAAAATGGTCTGGACAGAATTGGACCTTGACTGTACAATATTTATAGCGAGAAAACATTTAGCTAAACGACAATACATATTGTGATGTTTAGTGCTGTTTGGGTTGAAAGAGTCGGCAATATAGCGCCAGAACTTTCTCTCGAATATAATAGCAAAGTCTAGGATAAGTGCAAACACTAAACCAGACAATCTGTTCCTGATTTTCCTCCTTCTCGTTATATGGGGTATAAATAATGAGTAATTATAGTAATAAACAGACAGAGAGTCACACACCTAATAATCGACGCTTTCTTTACTCCTATATTAATCACTAGAGATATAGGGCCGGCATTCTCGCCATTGCTTACACCAAATGCACTAATCGCTAAAATATTATAATTTATAAATAATTGTTTTATACTTCATATTCAGTTAGTTTTGTTTACTTTAGTCACTCATTATATTAGTTGTAATTCCAATCATAACTTTTTTTAATCAATCTTTTTGTTTTAAATCAGTATTTCATTAATTATATCTTAAATTGAAATAAATCTTTTGTTCGGGAATTGAATTTGAAGAAAAAATAAGAGTTAAAGGACAGGGAGTTTATAAAGTGATAGAAACGAGTACTGAATATTGATTTGACAGTCTATCTCAACAGTACTGTCGGATGAGCTCTGAATTAATGGTCAACTGGGGTTGAACACTGAACACGTGTCTCTCCTTTTAACTTACTTCCAAGCTAGCTGTTCCAAGCTAACTTTATCTCTTATCTACTCGACTAAATTCAATTAAAGTAAATAATCAATAATAAAAAAACTGATTACAAAATTATTATTGCTTAATTTTAAATAATTCTGAATTATTAAATGGCAAGATGGATTTAAATAAAATAATATTTTATACTTTTTTCCTTAATTGCATAGACTATCACGACTATCACACTTAGCTATAAATATAATTTAAATCCGTTATTGTGTTATAAATTCGATTCAAATCTATATTTGCATTTATCTTCTCTCGAATTGCTTTATCGATCTTTTATATAAAGCACTTCCATTCCATTGACTAATGGTTTTCACCAATTCTTTTCTAATGGAAACTTTTTCACCAAAAATCTTATATTGAATTTTAGTATTTTTATTCGATTGTATTTTTATATAAAGTATATCCACAGTGCGAGTCTAAGGTAATTAACCTAAAAACGTGGTAGATAGTGAAAATATAACGAAAGTTCTTTAAATCCGCCTATTTCAAATATTTTTTCAAGTAATTATTATTAATTATTTTTTATTGTCTAAATAAAAAACAATTTGCCACTAAACGTGGTATTTAATAAAAACTAAACCAAAATTCTTATTAATTTTATAATATTTAAATATTATAAAAATTGTTCATTTCTAATCGTTTAAATCAATATAAAATTATTTATCTATTAAAAAATTTTAACTTAAATATAACTCACATTATGTATTGTGATCACAAATTATTAATCAGTGATTAGTATCAATTGTCACAGAAATAATTGTTTTTTATTTTTAGAATTTTTCTGGTAAATAATTTTTAAAAATTTAAATTATAGGTAATTTGAAATCTTCGGCTTAGTTTTTAAGTAAAGCAATTAGTTATTTTCAATTTAAATAATTAAAAAAATATATAAAATTAATTACTTAAAAATAAATGGGTGGAGCCAGAAAATGCTTGTTTTGTTTATGTCTGATAATTTTTGATATTTATACTTTTATGCTTAAAAATTCCCATAAATTAGAATCAAAAATTTTAAAATCAATAATTTTGTTACAAATATTATATGAGCAACAAAAGTATATAATTAATTTATTACACCCTATTAATCAGGGTTAGACAGAATCGACTAAGACAAGAAGTATAATATAGCAAATTTTTATTTTTAAAAAAGCATAATGGTGAATTTCTTTTTACTATTTTTGCAATTTAAACTGAATTTAGACTAAATTTAATCTGAAAACCACGGAAATTTCAACAACTGTCAAATTATTGATACACCTCATTTCTAAAAAACTCAAGAGGAAATTGTTTTAAAATTAGAATGGTTATTTTGACTATACTTGACTAATCTTAAATAAAAGCAAAATATTTAAACAAACCTGAAAATAATATAATAACCAGGGCCTCTCAAACGTAGCATTTATTTTATTTTTGAAACACACAAAACCAAAATTTAATGTAAAAGTAAAATATAAATTTGTTGATTTCAAATATGATAATGTCAAATATGATAATGTCGAATCTTATAATGTCGAAAATGATAATGTCAAATATGATAATGTCGAATATGATAATGTCGAATATGATAATGTCAAATATGATAATGTCGAATCTTATAATGTCGAAAATGATAATGTCGAATATGATAATGTCGAATTTTTTAATGTCGAAAATGATAATGTCGAATATGATAATGTCGAATATGCTAATGTCGAATATGCTAATGTTGAATATGCTAATATCGAATATGTTAATGCCGAATATGCTAATGTCGAATATGCTAATGTCGAATGTGCTAATGTTGAATATGTTAATATCGAATATGATAATGTCGAATCTTATAATGTCAAATATAATAATGTCGAATTTTATATTGTCGAATATAATTATGTCAAATTTTATGTCTAATATGATAATGTCGAATATGCTAATGTCGAATCTTTTAATGTCAAAATTAATAATGTCAAATCTGATTATCATTTTCGACATTATAAGATTTGACATTATCATATTCGACATTATCATATTCGACATTAACTTATTTAACATTATAATATTTGACATTATCATATTCGACATTATCATATTCGACATTAACTTATTTAACATTATAATATTTGACATTATTATATTCGACATTATCATTTTTGACATTAACTTATTCAACATAATAATATTCGACATTATCATATTCGACATTATCATATTCGACATTATCATTTTCGACATTATAAGATTCGACATTATAAAATTTGACATTATAAGATTTGACATAATCATATTTGACATAATCATATTCGACATTATCATATTCGACATTATCATATTCGACATTATCATATTCGACATTAT
>JAQFXP010001745.1:0-17819 GCA_034693685.1 Belba bartosi
ATAACTCAAGTTTAATATTGATTATAAAAAATTAAAATAAAAAACTTTTGTAATTTAGACTTAAAAAGTTTAAATATAATTATAATTATTATTTTATGTAAAACAAAAGTTTAAAAATAAAATGTACAAGCGAAACTATTTATAAGTTTGTTTAAATTGGAAAATTCGTGTCCCTTTTTGAATATGAATGATGGTACAGATATGAACATTTCGTTTAAACTATATAACAGTATTGGGTATAAAGTTAAAAATCAATAAAAATTTAAAATATTGTTAAACTCGACTATAGGCACAACATTAGCAATGATGGGAACAATGATTTTGATGGGCATAACGACAGTGCATATGCCCCGACTGGTAGAGCCAGGAAGCGAGTGGTGGTTGGAGTTGTTGTCCTCACTCTTGTTCTTCATTATATGTGTTTGCGTAGCGATGATAGTTCGTCAGCCGAGACATTGTGCTTCGGCTCGCAATAGCATACCCTGTGTGCCATTACTACCTATTTGTGCGATTTGGTTGGATATTCATCTAATTGTGTGTTTGCCCTACACTTCTTGGTTGGCTTTCCTAATCTGGTCTTTATTGGGTAAGAAGAATAGAATTTGAGATCAAAGTAAACGTTTAGAATGTTTGCAAAACTGTTTAAATATTTTATTTTCAGGTATTTTCGTATATATGAGTTATGGAGTTTGGAATAGTATGGAGAGATTGGAGGGTTTAGAGGATTTAGAGGGTTTAGAGGGTTCGCACACTCGCAACCATTTCATCAATGAATTGGGTCTAACGGAGACGAGTGATGAGAGCGAGGAAGTGATTGCTTGTGAGGAACAGCTCGACGGCTCTTCTGTTTAACTTTATGGCTCTCTAACCGAATCATAAATTACATCAAATCGTTTCAATTTTATAAGGAATACAAAACTATTATATTTGAGTGAGAATTGGCTGCAAACTGACCGCACAATCAAAGATAAGGCGCATATGATTTGTTTGATGTAATAAAAAGTAAAACAATGTTTTTAAAACAATTTTGGTTTAACAAAGAGATCACTTTTTTATATTTATTTATTTATATTTGTTTTCATTAGAAAATACATTTTTGAAAAATACATTTAATTTAAATATCAATTTCAAAAACATAATAATCAAAATTGGATTTGTTTTTAAATAACTTATAGCAAATGAAAATTTTAATACTTAAGAAATATACAATTTTTAATGAAATATTTTATAATTATAAGTTAATTAAACATTGTAATATATTTTTATGTAATTAAATTATAAATTAAATGAAAAATTTATATTATACTGTGGCATTTTATATATTTCAAAACACTGTATATACTGTAAATACTGTAATTATACGTTTATTTTGTAGAATTACTTTATTTTGACAATTTTAAATTGAGCAAACATTTTCAAATCTTGCTAGAAAATTTCTGAAAGTGCTTGTTAAGTTCTATAAAATAGATTTTGAATTTTATTTTTAAAACCAACTGTTGGGGGTTTTTGAATCACGCCCAATTCGGCTGGGCTTTCCTCTGCACAACAGGAGATTTCAACCGCGTCAGGAATCGTCACATCACTGTGAGGTGTGGTAACTCTGAATAGTGTCACAGTTTTAAGAGCACACACCTGAGCATGCTTTAAAAGCTCACACAAACAAGAGAATGATTAGTCCATGCGAGATTTGAACCCACTAGCAGTTTGAACCCACGTCATACGATAGGGAAGGGATTTTTTAAAATATTTTTAAAGATTCAATAAATTTATAATAAAATTTTACGCATTTTATTTAACTAAATTTATTTTATTCAATTGGATTTCAACTAAATTTAGGAAAATGTTTTCTAATTTTGGTCCAAACCCCCCCCCCTTTCCCAAATCTTAGGAGGATATTTTGCGTGGAACAAAGGTTAGGGAGAATAAATATCAATTTTAAAAATAAGAAATTTTAATATGATTTTTTTCTTATAAATTATTTCTCTTTATTAAGGATCAAGAAAGAGGAGATCAGGCAAAAATCCTCTTAATTTTATAAATTGGCATTTATTCCCCTATTATTTAGTCCGCGAAAAGGTACCTGAATTTGAGTTTTTAGGATAAAATTAGAAAATTTTTCTTAAATTGATGCTAAATCTAGTTTGAATTCAGTTAAATTGGGTACAATTTTATTATAAATATATGCGGTTTTAAGAGTTTTTAAAAAAATTCACCACCTAAATCGGCCGCCCTTGTCGATCCCTACTCTTTATACTATTAATTTATTAGTTATTAAATAATTATTAGACTAAATGTTTTAATGAAAATATACAATCAAATGAAAAGATTGAATTAATAAAACAAGCACTTTTGTTTTTTTTGTTCGGATGCTGTTTAGTATTAAACCCAGCGTTAATTTATTGCATGAATACCCATTAATTAAATTATTGAAAAATTATTTAAATAATTTTTTTTCTCTTTAGAAAAATCAAAACCTAATTAAATTAAAACTATTTGTCAGCTGCAAAATTGCACACGTTTATTAAAATTGGCTAAACTTTATATTTACTTTATAATGTTTAATTATTGATATTTGAATTTATACAAAAATATATACTGGTAATACTGTATTAATTACTGATGGGTTGTGAAGTGCTATGTTTTTACTGTAAACTTATTTGTTTCGAATTGCAATACAGAGTACACTTTGAGAAACAAATACATATTTTTCATTTTTGACTCTTAATAAACAAAATCGAATGATTAATAATTTATTAAAATTGTTGTTAAATTCAAGTCACGTACCGGAGCTCTAAATAGAGTAATATTGATTGGGAATAGTAGTGTTAGAGTAGTAGTGGTTTTGTAAGGAGAATGCCGTCACGTATTGCATTCACACTAATCTGTTTATTCGGTTATATTATTATTATTTTCAATTCTTTAAAATTTTCCGCTTCGATGCTATGCAAGTGTTTCAGCGCTCGATATAACTAATGGCTTGAAATCGCAATATTCGTCGAGAAATATCGAAAATACATTTCATGTCTTTTTTAGCTAACTTTCACTTCATTTCATTTGATTTATGACATCTCTTAAAACCTATGTCTTCTTCACTAAACTTTTTTTTCTTTTACTACTATTAATATTTATATTATAAATGCATCAAAATGTTAAAATTCTTTTAAATTAATCTTAAAATAAAATTCAACTAAATTAATAAATAATTATTATTTTGTTTTAAGTTTTAAAAAATTATATAAATCTTATTTTTAAAATGTCAATTAGAGAATTTAATTGGAATTATACATGAAAAAATATTAAAGTTGTGGCTAACTTAGTACAGCTAATTTTATTGGTTGACATAAAAACATAAAAAGATTATTTGGCAGTTTATGTAAAATTAAAGTTTTAAAAAATAGAATTTTAAATCTAGCTTAACAAAAACGCTGAAACTTGTTTATTTAAATGAATACTCTGTTCAGGTTATATATTTAAACCAGGGATCTAGACGGTCAGCCAGTCCATGGGGGGATCACTGGAGGGATTTTTTAAAAATTTTGGCCAAAAAAATAGGAGGTGGTATCAAGGAAGGGATTTTTTTAAACGCTCATAAAACCTATATATTTATGGCAAAATTTTATCTGATTTGACTAAATTTAAACTAAATTTAGTTAAATTAAGTGAATTTAAACTGGATTTAGCACCAATTTAAAAAAGATTCCAATTTTTGTAAAAAAAATCAAAAATATTTACGGACGCCATCGGCGGCCGGCAAAAAGTTTAGTGGGGTATCTTTTCGCGGACCAAATGCTAGGAGGGAAAAGTGCCAATTTTTAAAATCAGAGGTAGGTTTTTGGCTGACTCCCCCACCCCTTCTCGATCCCTGCCTTATACTACAGGTATAAAGTATATTGGATTAACATAAAGATACATTTAGCAAAACTTGTATATTTTTTGGCAAAAAGAATTTAGGCCAAACGCATTTAAATTTTGTGCTTAATGCATATTGGCGAGATAGATTTAGGCCATTTGGATTACAAGAGTTTAAATACTGTTAATTTTGTCATTTTAGAATAATAATATAACATATACTGTACTAAAAAGTTCAGAAAAGCTTTCAAAAAAATAAAAATAGAGAAAAGTCTCCTTAAAAAGCGTCTTAATATTAGTTTTAAACTTACAAAATAAAAATTGTCTTTCTTAGCTATGTTTGAATAATTTATAATAATTGATAGTTAATTTGAAAACATATCAAAAACAACATTAATTCTTGACTATGAGAGCAATTTGTTATAAGTTATAAGATAGTATAAGTCTTTAGTCACGTAAAAAATAGAAGTGTCAAACAGTTATTCTTTTATTTATGAAGAATGAGTGTCTTTTTTAACGGATCGAAATATACAGTATAGATGAGTAGATCGACTCACATATAATATAAGTTTATACTATATTTCATTTTATTTTTACATTTAATAAGTTAATACACAAGCCTTACACTCAATAGAAGTTATTTATAGTAGGGGGAAAATTTAAAAATGAAAAAATGAAAAAACTGTAACTTGTATATGTCAAATTTTTAATTTTAAAATCGGAAAAATTTTACAATTTAATTGAGATATTTTAATTGAATATTTTGTTTGTTTTTACTATTTATGCAGCTACTACAGAAATAAAATAATTTAAACAAAGTTAAATCATGTTTTTAGAATTAATTTAAAAGCAAACAGTTATTTAATAATTTACCAATACTTGTTGTAAAATTATATTATAAATATCAATAAAATTATATTTTTAATTATTGTTAAATGAAAATATAAAATATAGCTTGTTATTATTAAATATTATATACAATTTTAGATTTCGGCCAAGAATTATTCTCATAATGTTTTGCAACCAATTTGGGATTAAAAATTACATCAGATATATTTTGATATTTATTAATAAAGAAAATTAGTTTTTAAAACGAGACATTATTTTTTTAAATTCTCTAGGATCATAAGTTGCTTATTCAAATTTGGTTCAGAAACAGGTCCGCAATTGTCAATGTGCTGCCAAATCTATTATTTTTTAAAATTATTTTGTGCTTAATTTAATTATTAGATATTATATAAGAATTGTATAAACAGTAAGCATAACTGTTGGCCAAATTATTCTTTAATTTATGCATTGCATTATTCAAGTCATAAAAATTAGGGTAAAATTGCAAAATTGTTTTAACTACCTCTTCAGTTGTGGTTACTGTTCTCATATCTCAACTATTTATTTATAATAAGATTTATACATAAAAACCAATAACAGACATATTATTCTTGAAATCAAACACTTATTCAGATAGAACAAGCAGACAAAAAGCTCAGGCAAGTCCAAACTAAAACGTGTGGTTAATCTTAAAATCTCAAAAAACAAAATTGAATTTTATAAAAATATTTATCTATATTTAAAAAAATAGCTATTTCATTTTTTTGTGTTTAATTTAAATTTATCAAAATTAACATCATAAACTTTTTCTGTTAACAAGCATTAAATTTTTGGTTATTTTGAATTTAATTATTACTCAATTTTAAAGTACAAATTGTTAAAAATTAAAATTAATTTTAAAAATATAACTTTATTAAAATTCTAAATTATAAAATTCTGGTGGAACAGGTTAATACGGTACAGTGTATCCAGTGTACAGTAACAGTAATATTACGTAATTGAACGTCAATTGAAAGTACTGTTGTTTTTGAATAACTGCTTCCTTTGCCAAAACAAAAGAGAGACGTTGTTTATGTTTAGCAGTGAATGAAGTGTTGATAAAGTGCTGACAACTCAGACGACATCACTCTTAAGGGAGGCTTAACTCAAACTCTAATCCTATCTCTAATGCATTACAACTAAAATATATATTTATTTAATTAAAACATAAAAACATTTATTAATTCAATCTTTAATTTATTGATTTAATTTATGATCGTTTGACCAATTGATACGAAATGGTATTTCAATTATTTATTTCTATAT
Source organism: Belba bartosi (assembly GCA_034693685.1). Taxonomy (NCBI): domain Eukaryota; kingdom Metazoa; phylum Arthropoda; class Arachnida; order Sarcoptiformes; family Damaeidae; genus Belba; species Belba bartosi. The sequence continues at coordinate 5,983 of JAQFXP010001745.1, forward strand.
TTGCTTTTGTATTGAATGCTTGAATTGCCGGCAATTAATCGAAATCTGATTTAATTTTGCGTTTGTTTTGAAGTTTTGTTACGATTAGAAAATTTATAGATTTTATTGATTATTAAAATCATTAATTGTTTAATGTCTTTGTGTCCTAAGAGTGAACAACAATTAGATCACGCATTGGATCTAATGCGACGATTGCCGCCACAACAGATAGAGAAGAATTTGAGTGATTTGATAGATCTGGTCAGACATGACAAGAGCCACACCCGTAGGCCTCTATATACTAGAGATTCTAACGCTTGTCTGTCTCCTTATGTCCTACAGGTGCCCAATCTGTGCGAAGACCTGTTGTCATCTGTGGACCAACCGCTCAAAATAGCGCGCGATAGGGATAATGGTAGGGATTATCTACTCTGTGACTACAACAGGGATGGAGACTCGTATAGGTATGTCATCTGCTCTCTCCCCCAACCAGTACTTATACCAGTACTCATACCAGTGCTCATGTCTGTCCGGCATAGGTCACCCTGGAGCAACAAATATGACCCGGCCTTAGAAGACGGAGCGATGCCTTCAGACAAGTTGCGTCAACTGGAAGTGGATGCGAATCAGGCGTTCGATCAGTACCGGGAAATGTATTTCGAGGGCGGAGTGTCTTCAGTGTATTTGTGGGACTTAGAGCACGGCTTTGCCGGTGTTATACTGATCAAGAAGGCCGGAGACGGTTCCAAAAAGATTAAGGGCTGTTGGGATTCCATACATGTCGTTGAAGTCCAGGTTTGTCTGACCGGCCACTACTACCACTACACTAATCAATGACTGACTTTATTATTATTATTATTATTATTATTATAAATATTGTTGTGATTGCGGTGTAGGAGAAGTCGAGCGGTCGTAACGCTCACTACAAACTGACCTCAACTGTGATGTTATGGTTGCAAACAAACAAACAGAGCTCCGGAACCATGAATTTGGGCGGAAGTCTGACGCGACAGATAGAGGCCGACAACACTGTCAACGAAACTAATCCACATATCGCTAACATCGGAAGAATGGTTGAGGTATGCGATTGCGGATTGTGTCGAGACTTGTGTCGAAACATTTGATTGTAATTAATGTTTGAATGTATTGTTGTATAGGATATGGAGAACAAGATTCGCAACACTTTGAATGAGATATACTTCGGAAAGACGAACAGTATTTTAAACGGTTTGCGTTCCGTTAACTCCCTCTCCGAACAGAGAGCACAGGAAGCCCTGAAGACTGACTTAGCACAAGCCCTCCAGAAAAGACAAAAAGCCGATTCGAATAATTGATCAAAACTTAAATCAAATCTATTGATTGTACAGCAAATCAGTTCTGTTTTTCACTTTAGTTTTAAACTAATGTTTTGATTCGAATGACTTTATTCTTAAACCAATTCCTTAAGCTCTCGATTCTGTTAATTATTATTATTTTATTTTATTTTCTCAATAATTATAATAATAATAGATTTTTGGCTCATTTTAGCAAATTTTTTGGAGCCTTTGAGCCGTACATTAGGTTTTTCTTCTATTAATAACTCATTTGAATGAATGCTTAAAAATTTCAATTTATATAATATATTGTTAAATATATTTTGTTAAGTGATTTGACAGTATTTGATATATTGTCTAATAATATGTTGAATAAAACTAAGATTTTCAATAATTTTTTTATATGTGATTTTATATTGATGTAAGTATTGATTAATTGTTTATTTATAAGACCAACAAGTTCTATTAGTTTTTGTTTATTAAGTAAATTTCACTTTAAATTTGTTTGTATTTACATCTATTCGTCTGTACAGAACCCAACGAATGTAGTTACGTAAAGACAAAGTAGCCAGAGCATTTTTTGCCAATTAATTAAGGTTTAATCTCTATTGATATTTAAGTTTATGTATAAAAACACAGCTATATATTTGTGATCCATGCTCTTCAAATGGTTAAAAGACATTTGGCCAATATGTATTCGGTAAACAAATTAATACAACTACCGGTAGTCAAAATTCTTATCGCAAAAAAATATATGCATTTCGTCAAAAGTATCTATAAGTTAATCCAAACTTACAGTAATAGTTACTCTCTGTGCTCTCAAATCAATTTCTTTTGATAAGATTACAATAAAATAAAAAAATTAAAAAAAAGTTTTCAAATTTGGCAACAATTATCATAATTCTAAAAATTCAATTGATTTTCTCGACGTAGTTCGATATTTAATTAAACCAACAATAAACTTTAATTGTATTTATTTATATTTTGAATATATTAGTTTTAATTGACAACTTTTTACTATTTACAGTATTTTTAATTTAATTTAATTATATATTGGTGTATAAATTACGCTGCTAAAATTTGTTTTGCCAAATGCATAAATTGACTTTTGGCAAGTTTATTATAGCCAAAAGTATTAGGCGAAAATGATTATGGCCATTTGATGAAATTCTTGTAATTAGTCCAGTCGTCGACTCTTGAGATTTACTCCAAACCCCTCTTCTTATAGAGAAAACATTGTTATAGCCTTTACGAAACTATACGATACATTCGCTGGGCTTTACAATTAAATTCAGAAACTTTATTAAAATTAAACAAGTTAAGCATATTAGAGCTATAGTTAATATGCCCCTGATTTTATAATTTATAAAATATTACTCCATTGAGGTTTGGAGAAAAATAATAACAGGAAATTGAAAGTTTAAATAAATTGTTATACATTAAATTGTAGTTAAATTAAGGTTTCAATCAAAGGTTTGCTAATATTTAAATATTTTACTATTATCTATATCTGGCCCTCACTCGCCCAACCTTTGGTTAAGTTTGAAATTATTTTATAAATGAAGTTTGTGCCAAAAATCTTTTTAAAATATGATTGGTCACCGTTTGCTTTATACCACATCTTTACTACAGTATTATAGTTATCTCTTTTGTTTTACTAAATTATTAAATTATTTTTAAGATTTGTTTTTATTAAAAAAAATATCTAGAATTGACATGTTGATTTAATTAAAATAGTCAAATATTAATAGATTAAAAGTTAATATATTTATCAATATATAAGTATTAATACTGTATAATAATTATCGAATATTGTCCATATTTTCAACAAAATCTTCTAAACATTTATATTTAACAACATTTTTAAGCAATTCCTTTAAAATAAGTTTTGAATTCTTGTCTTTACTTTTCTTAACTACAGAACACGTTTGCATTGTCTTATAGAAGTATCGCAACCAAAACAGATTGGTCTGGGGGTTCCACTTCTGCCAGTCATCCTTGGCCTCCTCAGCCATTTGGATATAGACCCAGTCCTGAAGGTCCGGATTCTTGACTTTAAGCTTACAGTTGAGTCGGTTTGAGAGAGAAGTGAAGAAAACATTTGTTCCGAATTTGATTCGCGAGAAAGTTGTGTCAATAATCGTAGCCTTTATTCCAAAAGTCTGGACTCTATAGGTTTGGGTTTTAATGACATATATAATGTATTTCTTTTTGGTCTTCTTGACCAGGACATTGGCGACGTGAAGGTCCCTGTGCTCGAACTCTAGCACACATTCAGCTACAGTGAGCGCTAGAGTGAGTTGATAGCAGATACTGAGCACTTGGCTGTTGGAGAGTGTGTTCGTACGAATCACTTTCCAAATCGGTTGTCCGCAGTTTTTCAGAGTTATCACTAAATACTCGTTCGGAGTGCCCGGGCTCTCTCGATTCAGTTCTATTTTATCCAACCTTTTCATCGAGTCATTGGTCGCTTGGAAGGTCAGGTAGTTAGGAATCGAGCCCTGGACTAGACGTGAGCTCAACATTCGTGGAAATGAATGGGCAATGAATTCGTGTCCGCGATAGTCAACAATTGTCGAGTGAAGGTCTGACAGACTTTTCGATATCATTATCTCATTCACGACATCAGCCAACTGTTCCATTCCATCGAAAGACACTCCGAATAGTGTTTTAGTGATCTTAGATGAGACGACATTTATTATTTTGAACACAACTTCTTTGTTTATGCGTTTGTCGAACCCTCGACTCACAAGACTATAAGAGCCCGAATCGATTGGTTCTAATCTAGTGAAGTGTCGGCTCGAAAATTCCAAACCGAATGGAATTGGATTCGTTTGTTGGCATAAAGTCAACACTGTTTTCCAGTTTTCGTCTTCGTTTCCACTCTTTTGCGATGAAATACTTTCTAAATCTAATGAATCGACAATCGATTTGCGTTTATTCGAAGTATCTCTTAATTTAAGATCATTTGAGTCGAGTTCAACCATTTTGTTGTCGGAACAAATCTATTTAATCCGTTTGTTTTATTTGTCACTAATTTGATTGATGTCTAAATTTTAATTAATTTGTTTTAAAAGTTATCACAAATTATACTAAATTTATTACTACAGTACCGCTAATATAAATTGATTTGAATTTTTGAAAATTTAAATATAATTTAAGTTTACAGTCAATACAAGAATATAGAATTCAAGAGCGAGAATTGATTGTTCAAGTTTATTTCATTTTAAGTTAATTAATTTTAATACACACGCCATTCAATCCACTAATTATTAATGGCTAATATATAAGTTGATTATCTTTTGCAAATCTTAGATTGTTTTACTATTTCACCAAGAGATTCTTGAAAAATAGCGTTTACTTCAGGGATCGAAAAGGGAAATCAGGCAAAATTTTCCTAATTTTGAAAATTGGCATTTACCCATCCTAACATTTAATTCACCAAATGGTACCTCTCTCCTAAGATGCTGCCTGGGAATTTATTGGGGTTTTTGACCAAAATTAAAAAATTGTTCTAAATTGTTGCTAAATTCGGTTTAAATCCAGTCAAATTAGTAAAATTTTATTATGAATAAATATGTTATTTGAGCGTTTTTGGAAAAATTTTCCCCTGATTCCTTCCTGTATCGCAAACTTTTTAAAAAATTTCCTAAATTAGTGCTAATTCCAGTTAAATTAAGTAAAATTTCATCATAAATGTATATGGGGGTTTTGAGCGTTTTTGAAAAAATTTCTCTCTTGATAATCCTCCCCCACCCCGGATTGGCAGATTTGCAATTGGCGCAAAAATTGAACTTTTTGTTGTATAAAAGTGTGACTTTGGGGTAATAATGAAATACAAAATATTATTGTCAAAAATATTAAAATCGAAAATATTAATATCGAAAGTATTAAAATCGTAATTAATAGTTAAAATATTAGTCAAAAATATTTTCAATACTAATATCTTGGACTTTATTATTTTTGATTTTAATATCTAATAATCAGAAATGTTTTGCCGTGGAGTGCTATTCCAAGGGTATTTTTAAATACTTTTACAACTAACTTGTTAGATATCGAAAATATGGTAAAACTGTAGAACAAATGTTAAGTTAAATTTTAATGACATTTTTGTCTATTACTTTCTGCCAAAATAATATATAAAATATATAGCCGTTTTCAAAACTGACTTTGTAGCAAAAAACGCAATAATTAAGTTATTTTTAATTATTTCATCATAAATTATTTAGTGGTAATAAGGAATTGTTTTGCGAATTTACCAAAAAAAATATATTTAATAAATATTAGCTAGTTAATTTTATAAAAATAAAATGTGTTTTAAGGTAAATAGAAAGATTTTAAAAAATTTGTTATACAAACTATTGATTACTAAAAATAATTGTTGAAATCTGTTATTATTTTTTAATTTTATCAAGTTACAATTTGTTACTATTCTAAACTTTTAAAAACAAAAATAAATTATATTATAAAATTTATAATTAATTAAATATAAGTTGTTTAATGTATTATTTATATGTTGAGTGCTTTTAAATCTCAAAGTTGTTGAGTTTCAAAGAAATAGGAGAAAACGGTCTAGGTCACAAACCTTGTTAACCAAAAGATTATGTCGAAACTTCATAAAATATGTTTATTTTTTAAAAATCATTTTAATCATGATTGATTTATATAATATAATAGTATTTGATAGAATATGCAGAAAATATTTTTCTAACTTTATTATTTAAAGAGCTATAATGATCTAGAATTTATATCAATAAACACTATTAGATAGTATTGGTTTTAGTAGTGAAGTTCAATTGTTACCAATTACATATACTAAATGAGACTAAATTATCAGTTTTATAGAATAAAATTAAAATTTTGGAAATATATTAAAATATATTTTAAACAATTTTATTGCAATAAAAATTAATTTTTTTTAATATTTATTTTAAAAATTACAAAAATAATAAAAAATAAACAAATAATACAATTACTATATATTAAAGAAAAAATATTTCTGCTGTCATTAAGAATTAAATTGAAATTTAAAAATGAAATTTCAACACCAAATGTAGCTAATTTTGCTTAATTTAAATTTATATAAAAATTAAAATTCAATTTAAATAACTCAGAATTTTGATGTTAAACTTTTATTTCGTTTATCTAAACTATATTTAACGCAAAATTTTAATTTTCCTTAACTTTATTAACATTTTTTGCTATAGTGTTAATGATTAATATTGAATTGTTTTGAGACATTTTAAAACTAAAGACATGCTGTTTCATATTATGAAGAATTTTAACGCTCATGTTGGATCTAATATAATCTTATGGAAGGGGGTGGTGGGAAAGAATGGAAACAGAAGTGGAACGGCTGAGTTTTTGCATCAACTCTAAAAACTGCACTTATACTATTAATCAAATTTTTATTACTTTTGTTTAAAATCCTAGTTTAAAATAAGAAATTTTTTCTTTATGTATGCTTTTTGTGCAGTACAGCAATACTAGTGTGGGTTTCACTGTCAGGCGCTCTGTGCGAGATATTTGTTCAACGCGTGTGTCAGTGAAGCTCATAATAATATTGCTGTACTGCTCATAAGACATATATCGAAAACAAATACACACGTATAAATAATAAAGAAGAAACATATACAGTAGTTTAAGTAAAATTTAACTAATTTTTTACATCATATAAAATGCAGTTTTTAAAAATAATTTCAAGAATATTTTGATGGTACAAGTGGCGGATTTTTATTCTAATAACTTATTAATAAGTTTGGTTTTATTTAAAAGTTATCAACATTATCTAGTGTTGAAAATCTGGAAATTTCTGGCAATTGCCAGATTAAAATTTCTGGAAATTTCTGGCAATAGTAAAAATTACAATTGTCAAATTGGCAATTGCAATGTGGCGCCATCTAAAAAATTATGCAAATTTTTTTAAAACATATTTATGGTTATTATAAAATATTGTTTAAAACTAGATAAAAACCTTTCAATTGTTTATAACTATAAAAATGCTTTTTAACTTTTGGGTAATAAAAATTGAACCGTGCTATTAATAATTGACAAAAAGAGTACTTTACTTGTTTTGGGGCTTAAATCTAAATTTTATTATATTTGTAATTTATGAATAAAATATTTGAACCGAAAAACTGATGAAATATTTATAAAATAAAAATAAAAAGTAAACCAAAAGTTAGAAAATTTTAAAATTACTTTAACTTAAACTAAATTCAATAAAAATGTCTTTATTTTTGTTTAATTGCAAATCATGTCTTAATAATGAAATACTAGTTATATTGAGAAACAATAACAGAAACCAATTAATGCCTAAACTGTTAAACAATTGGCGATTGAATCGATTGGATGTCTCTTCTATTCGATGTCATTCATGTCTAGTCTTTCGACCAATTCTTATAAATAACCGAAAAAATGCAAATAATTTGATATTATATTCAATACACAAACGAAATATGATTACAGCCGTACGGGTGTTGAGGAGTCTTCTGAAGCTGAGGTATATTGTGGTCGGATCTGCTATCGGCGGTGGAGTCCATGTCTCGAAAGTAAGGTTAAGAAGTGTTAATCACTTGAGTGTCGGTTCCGTTCCGTTCAGTTTGTTTTTATTGAATTCATTTCTGTTTGAATAGAAATACGAGGAATGGAAGGAAAGTCTTCCGAAGTTCAAATGGATTGAAGACTTAGTGCCAAACAGTGACCAAATGAATGACTTTCGATCGAATTTGATTGGATTACGCGATCGAATCACTTCTGAAGACGGATTTGTCTCTAAATTGAGCGCTAATGCGAACCAAAAGATTCAAATATTTAAAGAATGGGTCGAAGAAGCGAAACGACAACAACAACAACAACAACAACAGACGCCTACTTCTGGTGAGTTCTAAGTCTTTGAATATTAGTACAAATTATACAAAACTTGTGGTAATGTCTGCCAAAGCTTTACTTCTAGTTTCAGGAACTGCTGACGACATTCAACTCAAGACTTCTTTTTTTTCGTCTTCTAATCCGAACGAAGAAACGGTTGGTTCGGATCGAGAGAAGGATCGGATTCAGAGATTACAAGACGAGCTGATCTCTGTCCAGGTCTTACACTTATGTCTATTTATTTGTTTAAATAAATAATATTTTTATAAATATTTTTGATCTTTAGCTCAAATATCAGAAAGAAATCGAAAGATTGGAAAAAGAAAACAAGAATTTAAAGAAAAGAGTTCTTTTGAATTCACAAAATAGTTCTTCGGTTCGAAAAGTGAAGAAATCTTTAATCGATTTGTATTCGGAAGTATTGGACGAATTGAGTGATTATGACTCGAACTACAAAACTCAGGACCATTTGCCGCGGGTTATAGTGGTCGGGGATCAGAGTTCCGGTAAAACTAGTGTTCTTGAGATGATAGCCGGCGCCAGAATATTTCCTCGCGGGGCCGGGGAGATGATGACCCGGTCCCCCGTCAAGGTGACCCTGAAGGAGGGCCCATACCATATCGCTCGGTTCAAAGACAGTACCCGAGAGTTCGATTTGTCTAAACAGAACGAATTGGCAGATTTGCGCCGAGAGGTTGAGATTCGGATGAAGGCTGGAGTCAAGAGTGGCCGAACGGTCAGCAGTGATGTGATTGCTATGACTGTCGAGGGGCCCGGTATTCAACGCATGGTTTTGGTTGATTTGCCCGGAATTATCAGTACTGTGACCACAGAAATGGCTGAAGACACCAGAGATGCGATTAAAGAGATTACTAAGACTTATATGAGTAATCCAAACGCTATCATACTCTGCATTCAAGACGGGTCGGTTGACGCTGAGCGCAGTATTGTTACAGATCTGGTCAGTCAAATGGATCCGAACGGCAAACGAACGATATTTGTGTTGACTAAAGTTGATTTGGCCGAACAGAACATGACTAACCCGTCCCGACTCCAGAAAATACTCGACGGTAAGCTCTTCCCAATGAAGGCTTTGGGCTATTTTGCTGTCGTCACCGGCAGAGGCAATAGAGATGACACTATTCAGGCGATTAAAGAATACGAATCGCAATTCTTCACGAACTCCAAGCTTTGCAAGTAATCTATCGATTGATTACTATTTATACGTTTTGTACTATTTATTAGTTTAATAATAATTGAATTTAAATGATTTGATTAAAGGACTGGAATTTTGAACGCATCTCAATGTACGACTCAAAGCCTGAGTCTAGCCGTCGCCGACTGTTTCTGGCGAATGGTTAAGGCATCGGTCGAACAACAGGCCGACGCTTTCAAGGGTTGGCATAATTATAGTCCTGATTCGAAATTGAGATTTGGTTTTAACCAATAATTGATTTCATTACAGCCACGCGTTTCAACTTAGAGACCGAATGGAAGAACAGTTTTCCTCGTCTGCGGGAATTGGACAGAGTATGCGCTAATCAGTTGAATATAACTCGATTTTAATCATTTGTTGACTAATAGGACGAACTGTTTGAAAAAGCAAAGGGAGAGATATTGGATGAAATCGTCAATTTGAGTCAATTAAGTCCTGTTTATTGGTTTGTATTTTATATTCTATTGAATGTCTTCACTACTAATGACACTATCGGTCCGATAGGGAAGAAGTGATTTCGAAAAAGCTTTGGCAAAGAGTAGGCTTTTATGTTTTTGAACAGATTTACTTACCGGCCGCACAAACTTCCAACTCTGGGTCAGTTGTACACAAATATTGAGCGATATTTGAAACTAATTTTTTAAGATTTGATTTTAAGAACTTTCAACACTCAGGTAGACATCCGATTGAAACAATGGGCTGACCAGACTCTGCCGAACAACTCGGTACAAGTGGGCTGGCAGTCACTTCAGGAGGAGTTCAATCGACTACTTGAGAAGAACAAAGCGGCCAAAACACACGAAGACATCTTTGATTTCCTCAAAATATCTGTAGCCGAAGAGTCTATGAAAAGGCATAACTGGGAGACAAAAGCCTCTCAAGTCTTGGTTTGTTTTAATTAGATATGCGATTGTTTGTAGAAATTAATGAATTTATATGATTTGCACAACAATAGCGAGTCATTCAATTGAATGTCTTAGAGGACCGTTCGGTTCCAGATAAGAGTCAATGGGATTCTGCCATTAAATTCTTGGAGAGAAGTATTTCTGAAAGATTGAGCTTAAGTACTAATTATTTGTTTTCTACTCTATTTAAGTAATTTAAATATAATTTTTTGCCTCTAATCACAGCTGAGGCACAACTGCATGAACTGATTGGTCCGAGTTTTGTCGAAAGATGGTTCGGTTGGAAAACCAAATCTGGAAATCAAAACATAAATTCATATATAAAGCAAGAGTTGGATAAATTGTTGAATCAACACATGAATCGAGTATTTGTTAATGAATTTTGATTTTCATTCAATTATTATATCATTGTTCTATACCTAATACCTATACAATAGAAACAAAACCCAGTGCTCGGAACGGATGAGTTAACTGCTGTTAAGAAAAATTTACAAAATCAAGGCATTGAAGTCGATTCAGAAATGGTATGAAATTATTGTTATATAATTTAAAAGTTATTAACTTTTGATTATATCTAAACTCTCAGATCAAACAAATTTGGTTTCCATTGTTTCGATTGAACTTTTTGAGGTCTGCGCTCAACAGAGCTTATGAGTGTCGCAAAGGCTTCTATATATACCAACAGAACATCGAAAGTGATGTTAGTTTTAGTAATGATCGATAGATTAGAAAACAATAAAAAAATAATTAATTTTGATTTTAGTTAAGCTGTGATGACGTCGTACTCTTCTGGAGAATCGAGCGAATGCTTGCAATTACTGCCAATGCTTTGAGACAACAGGTTATGAACACTGAGGGCCGAAGACTCGAGAAGGAAATCAAAGACGTTTTAGATGATTATAGTCAGGACTCCGAGAAAAAGGCCAGTCTTTTGACGGGTAGACGAGTTCAGTTGGCCGAGGAATTGAGTATATATTGCAAAATATAACAAATAATTGTTTGAATTGAATTGAATTGAAATTTTCAGAACGCGTTCGACAAATACAGGAAAAGTTGGAGGAATTCATAGCTTTACTCAATGAGGAAAAGTAATTACACTAACAGATAGTTCGATTGATTGGATCTAATCTCTAAATTAGTCATAAATTTGTTATTTGAATGTTTTTAAAACATATTTAAGAATATTTTATTTCTAGTTTTCATATTAAATGAAAATAAATTTTTAATTATTAGTAATGAGTTTATAATTTGTTTAAATAATTAAATAAATTGAAACATTATTTTGGATTAAACTCATTCTTCAAATGAATAATATCTTATCAAATTATCTAGATTTGTTTAACAAATTAGACATCTTGTCTATATAACAATTGGTGATTGCTTGGAAGCGTAATTTGGTAAGCATAAAGGTAAGCATAAAAGTAAGCATGAGCATATTTCGCAAAATACTCTAGATTTTGAACATATATCGTATGAGCAGATTTGGCTTGCATATTGACGCAGGTGTTTGATAAGATAAAATGATAAAATATTTTAAAGTTTAGTGATTTTCCA
>JAQFXP010001746.1:0-17809 GCA_034693685.1 Belba bartosi
ATTATATTTACATTAATTTAAATTAAAAACATTTTTTATGAATGAATTGATGAAAACAAAATGTAAACAAAAACATCAAAAACAAAGCAAACATTTGATTGAATTTAAAGTAATTTATTACTAAATGTAAAAGTGATTCACTATTAGTGATGATATCTCGCGGATTATATCTGAGCCTAACGTCGGGCGCATTGGCCTCCAGTGCGACCCTATTCGGCAAACTATCGATGTCTTCAACCATTTGTTGCCATCTCTTGAATCACGCGATTGCTATGAATGGCAATCAATGCGAGTCTTCATTCGTACGTCAATTCAATTCAATTCTAACTAATGAATGACTTCTAATACTTACGACTGAATCAATAAATAGATTGTCAATACGTTTCGAGTCTTAATGTTTATAACAATGATTATAACAAACGTCTTAATGTGGACTCAATTTACGAAAGCACTCAATCATTACACCAATTCATTGCATGTCATTGTCGTCAACACTTCCACAAACTTTTTCTTTACTGTAATTATTAAACATTTTATTCTTTTCAGACTTATTATCGAAATTTTGACTTTAACTCAAATATAGTTTAGTTTCTATTTAAATGTTTTATTGATTTTTATAAATTGAGTTATTTATTGAGTAATTTGAAAAAAATCTATTTTTGTTGAATTAAAGGCATTTTACGGCAAAGTATTTTTCAAAGAGAGTCTGCCATTCCTTTGGTGGATTGGATCCACTCTTATCCTAATTGGTCTCATTATTATGAAAACCTCAAATTCAGATAATCTGAACAAAAAGCAAAAATAATTATTGAATTTTTCGATTTAATCATAGCTTTTCAAAAATTCTTATTATTTTAAATTAATATTAAATTTTAAACTTTAATTAAATAAAATTAAAGCCAATTTGTGTCGACATTGTGTTTATTGCTTATATAAAATGGCATTTTTTGTCTCAAATATTTTAATTAATAAATATTTTATGAATAAAAGTTGTCTTATTTTTGTCGAAACTATTTATTATATATTCTGTTCACAAATCCATTAATTTTTGAAATATTAAAACAGAAATTCATGTATTGTCTGGAGATTTCTAACATTTCTTAAAGTTTTATATTCAGTATAAAAATACATATAAATTCCAAAAGATTTTAAAACATAAAATATTAAAAATGAAATTTTATATTTTGAATGGCTTTTGATTAAATTAAAGCAAATTGAACCTTAAAATAGAATATTAAGACATGGCAACAATTTTGTTTCAATAACTTTCTATGTATTTCATATAATATAAGTGAAGACAAATTTTCTATTTTAAAAATTTTTATTATATTTATATTAATAAAATCTAAAATTGATTTTTGTTCTCGTTTTTCTTTATTAAATCTTAAAACTTAAATATAAAAAGTAACTTAATCAAATAATACCAACATGCTTATTTAATGGCCAGAGTTGTGATACGAAAAAATTTTAATTTTAAAAAAGGATTACTTTTACGTGAGTAATATAAAAATAAGCTAAAAATAAATAACATCACTAGAAAGCTTTTTATTCAAAACTAAAAGCTTGTGGGTTTCACTTTGGGTGGGAGTTGAAAGAGTTTTTGATTTTAAAAATTAAGTTTAGATTTTTGAGGTAAACAACTAAATGTAGTTTTTTATTAGATGTTTAATAACAAATGTTTACATGTAATTAATTATTGTAATTTAGGCATGTCAGATATTAGATTGCAATTAAAAATTAACTCTTTTTAAATTTAAAAAAAATGTTTTTGCCAAGTTTTAAAATACAAATTAAAATTTTTGCCAAGATAAATTTATTAACTTATTTTAATTAAAGACTGCTTTTAGTGAGAGTTAATTTATAGACAAATATAACAGATTCAGTTAAATTAATTATTTATATTTTTTACAGAGATTTTAAGCAGAAATTTTATATCAATTAAATTTCTCATTTTTAAATTCTAGTCTTTAACTTGGTAAATTTTAAGATTTGTTGAACAAATCTATTTACATACTTTACATATTATATTACTTTGTTACCATTTTAGAATTTTTACTAGTTATATGTAGTGAAAATTGATAAATTTTCTTTATATTTACCCCAAATTAGACCCAAATAATTATTTTATGATTCCTACTCAAAACTACAAAATTTGAAATTCTTTTTATTATCATTTCCATTTATTCATTTATCATTAAAACTGTATTTTCTTGCAATCAATTTAAAAGTTTTTATTTTATTTTGTAAAATATATTCTTTTGATTAAAATATTTCTTAATATGTGATTTAGAAATACATAATATTATTGAGTAATTGAAAATTTCTTTCACAAATCTCTAATGTGCAAATTTCAATGTTATTGAATATTTAAATATTAATACTTTGAAAATATTAGTTTCAACTTTATTATTCAAATTTTCAATAAAATTTAAATTTGTTACTCATTTTGCGAAGAATTCTTTGAAATCTATATTTTTGTCCTTATAATGACATTCAAATGACAACTTCTGAAAAAAATGCTTGAAATTAGAAGATAACAAAAATAAACAACTTTTCTGTTTGTAAACAATTAGTGAATATTGAGAATAGCTTGGTGAAAAAAAGGGACAGACAAATATAAGAAATGATTGGAATAAAGCAGACATTGCTTTAAGAGACCATTAGTCTAGCGTTGGTCAGTATATCATATTTGTATGGATTGCGAGACGCAATGTAGTGACGAAACACTTAACTATTTTATGGAAAACTTTTGATCGATTATCTGTTTGCATCAAAACTCTTATCAAATGTTTGAATAAGATATTTATTGCTCGGAATTGGGTCTAAACCATACAGTAGTAAAACCTTTCAATTTGTTCGAAATAATTCATTAGTCGATCAGAATTTGTTAACGTCTTCGGCGAGCCATCAGATCTGACTCACGTACGCCTATCTACTAATTATCCACTTCTCGACACTTTCCAGCATTTAATGCGTTTTTATAGTTCTTAATATCAATACATTTGATTCCAACCAAACGTTCGTTTAGTCATGTATTCCATGAACTCATTTCAACTCATGTATCAAAATTTTTCAATAACGTTGACATTTGTTGTTTTTATATTAAATCTAGTTCATTTTTATCAATTTCGAATAAAGTAATAAAATATTTTTGAAATTGTTTTTTAAAATTTAAGTCAAATCACTCGAGTTTTTTGTTTTTGTATTAATAAAACTGCGATAAAATTAAAAAAATTTCACGCTTTTGAGCATGCCAAAAATATAACTGAGATTACAATCTTTTGAATTTTTTATTCGTTTTTTTCTTCTAATTATGTCTTAAATTATCTTTTGATTTAAAATGTTATTTATATTTCAATTGTTTAAATATTTAATATATTTCGTTTATTCTTTGCAGTAATTTGTCAAAAATCAAAGTTGACTTTTATGTATAATTCTGGTACAGTCAAAGTCCAGTTCTATCCTTGCCAGTTTTATCACTTTTACATTTTTATTCCATATTTTCTAAAATCAAGAACTATTTACAATTCCACTTTTATTACGTTTACTTTTGTCAACTTTCCGCTTTTATTCCTTAGCTGGCAGAGAAAACTTATTTTATTTGCTAAAATTTAGGTACATTGTATACGTTAAATTTGTAATCAGCTGAGTTTAACTACAAGTAATAAAAATAAAACTAAACTAAATGCTATCACAAATAATTATGATTTGTGCATAGTTTTTGTTCGTTACAGTATTAATTTATTCTTATTAGTTTAAACCTATTTACTAATATTCAAAGTATTTGTGAAAATTGTCATTAAATATATATAGAACCACGTTCTAGGTCCATCTTTTGACAGTTAATTACCAATGTCTTTAATAATAGGCCTAAATGCCTCGATTTTTCTATGCTAGCCTTATAGTATAAAATTATTTGTGTATGAAACAATGTCATATAATTATTTCTCAGTAAAATTTATTGTTAATTATGTAAAATTCTGAAATAAACTATTATTTTTAAAAAATATTTATTAAATTAACAAGGAAATAACAATTATTACTTTTAAATGCTTTGCTTTAACATATATAAAATAGTTAAATTTAAGACAAATATTTTAAAATAAAAATTTTTTAAATTAAATTAATAAACATTAAAAATTATATCAAGTTAAAATTTAAAAATAAAAATTTTAAAATGTAAATTTAAAGCAAAAAACAAACAATATGTTATTTTATAATTATTGTATAACAATACTGCTCTTTTGTCAATTAATAACATTTTTAAAATTAAAATCTCCTTTTATCTTTTTTCCAGTTTTAACTTTCATTTTCTCTGCTCGATCTAGTTGACAGAACTGGATCCGGACTGTATTAATGTATTAATTTAGATATAATGAGAAAATTTGGCTCAAAATCCTTATTATTAGTAAAACTCTAAGTATAACGAACTTTAAGCAGAAATGCATAAAAATCTTATTTCTCAGAAAAACTTGAAAAATATTTTGAAAACAAAGTTTTTTAATTGGAGCAAATTATAGCATAGTAACAAGTTCAGTAAATAATTTAAATTATATATTTTATTAAAAATAAAATTATTTTTTTATTTTAATTATTTTTTGGCTTTATTTAGTTAAAATGATAAGAAATTAGATTTTAACACAAGTTTTATTAGTTATGTCTTTTCAATCAAACATTTTGGGCTTAATCTTGAAGTGATTTTAGAATTTAATCGAAAATGACTTAAAATAGACAAAAATTGAAAGAATTTAAAAATAGAAACATTTACTAAGAATTTGATAATAATGTTAGAATTCTATATTACAAATATTACAAATATTACATAATATAAAAATTTAATTTCAATCAATTGTTAGATAACTGCTAAGACGAACCGACAATAATTGTCTGAAAACTTTTTGTTTTCAAAATAGATTTTTATAAATCATAATTTTAATGAAGTATTACATATATTGAGAGATAATAATTGGATATATATTTGGATAGCATTGTTTTGGAAGTTTTATTAATAATAAAACATTTATTATATTTTTATGTTTTTGGTTAAAATTAAAATTTTTTAGTTGAGTTTAAATTTAGTTAATTTCTATGAAAATTGATTCAACTAGGTTGGTTACTTTGCTAAATTTAATCTCAGCTAAAAATTTTAATTTTAACCAAAAAATATGATAAATGTTGTAATATTAAATAAATTTCAAAACAATATTTGTCAAATTTTTTTATATAAGTAATTGGCGATATGCTAAATTGTTTTAAAAAATGTAAACCAATAAAAAAATTTATGTTACCTCATAAGCTATATCTCCGTACTTAATCGATCTTTTTTTTAAACTTGTATAAATTTTTGCATAATTATTGAGTCTTAGAATATTTTAAAATTAATTTATAAACTAATTAAGATTAAATAAACTAGAAATTAACTGAATATTGGCATTTTAAATAGAAATTTATTCATTTTTAAGAATTTATATTTTTAAATAGCATATTAATTTTAAAAGTTACAAAATATTTTGTTTAATAATTTATTATGAAAATTACCTTATTAGAAATAATTAATTCATTTTTTAAAACTAACCAAACAAAATTTTATTTTTATTACAATTGTCTAATAAATTCTGACTCGACTATAGGTAATAATAATACTTTATTTATATCTAAACAAACAGACATTTTTCCAAGAAATAAGATATTTATTATAAATTGATTATTATTATGTCCACTTTATTTAATTATTTTGTTAAATTCAAGTTTGATCGTTTTTGCACACCATGTCCTGTGATATATGATTTTAACGTGGATCTATTTTTATCTCCAATTTTCTAATTATAGTATTTGTGATTATAATTTGACAATTTAGTATTAATGCGTTTGTTTTACTATACAGTACATGTGCTCCCACTCTGTAGACACAATTAAGTTAGTTAAGAGATTTTTTTATATTAAAAAGGCAACCGATTAATAAAATATTAAGTAGTAAAAAATAAATATGAGTTGTAGCTGTGCATTAGATATCTGAATTAAAACCCAATAGCCTTTGGATCAGGGATTAAAAATTGGTCCCTCGTAGCATTTGGTTCGCGAAAAGGTACTCCATCAAATTTTGCCGAGGCGGCCATCAAATTTTTTGGGTTTTTTGAACAAAATTGGAAATTTTCCTTAAATTATTGCTAAATCCTGTTTAAATCCAGTTAAATTTTGTAACATTCTTTATTTAAATGTTTGAGATTAAATATATGGAGTTTTAGCGTTAAAAAATCCATTTCAATATACGTCCTGAATCGGTCGACCTTTTCAATCCCTGCTTTAGACATAAGTAAAATATGAAAATATTTTAATAAATTAAAAAAGTGATTTTTAGTTTGCCAAGAAACCGAATACTAACTTGTTAGTCGAAAGTGCAGTCTCTTGTGTCAGGCTGACTTTGAAGCAGAGTATTGTATTAATAAAACAGTTAATTAGCTAGAGAGCATATTATAGAATCTAAGCGTAGGTTTGTATTGATATAATGTTTCATAATGTAAATCTCATTTTTATTTTTGTTATAGATTTTGAAATAAAATAGAAAACATTTATTTAAAAAAAGATTTGTCACTATTCACATGAATTAAAAAATTAGACAAGATGCATTCGATTACTAGCAATGGTAATCTAATCTAATGAACTTTAATTGAAAAATAATATTCGTTTTGATCGGATCTGTTTCAATGTTCTTATGTTCGACAAAAGTCTAATAAATTAAAGCATAAATATTTGGTTCATATGTCTCAGGTTTAATGGAATATCTATTTTTAATACAACAAAAAGTAATTTAAGTCATTATTACTTCGAAACTAAATACTATTTACGGATATATCTACATAAACATGGAAAGTCGATTTTTATTCATTTTAATAACTTATTAATAATAACTATTTATTATAATCACAATTTATAGAAAAATAGTTATTAAAATAAATAAAAATCATATTCTGCACAACTTTCTTAATCCAAATAACTCACAAAAAACTATAGAAAGTACAGTAGTTGAATTTATTTTTAAAATTACTAAAATATCCAAATGCCCAGATACAAATTAATATAACTCATAATTAATTATTATACTACTTTTCATTGCCTTTGCAAAAATTGATGTACTGTTACCGACAACAGTTACCAACATTTGTTTTTAGTCAAAATGAAATAGTTTTGACTTATTTCACTTATTTTAAGTTAAATAGCAAAACAAAATTTTAATTAATTATCGAAAATTATCAAGCTATTCTATCATAAATTTTTATTTAATAGCAAAATTCATATCCCTATTCGGATGTTTGGCACTGTAAGGTGATATATTTTTAAATTGTACAATGCCATTTTTCTTATATTCAAAATTTTAGACAAATTTGAAATTTTATGGATTCACAGCTTGATATTCACCACACTTAAATAAAATTTAAATTTAAAAAATCATTTTAATGTTTAAAATATTTTTATTGTAGAAAAAAATTAATAAGAGTTTTGAAAGAATTTCTGTAAATAAGCAATAAATTCGTGTCAAATATAAATTGTTACAAATTATATGAAGACTTATTAAAATGAGTTTTGAAGTCACGCCAAATATTAAATGTTTGTAAATGGTTTCTTAGAATTTTTCACATTTAATCTAGACGCTTTAGGGCTTCAGAGTTGTTAAAAAAATGCTATTTATTATATTTGTAAATATATTTATCAATTTTGTAAATAATTATAATTAACAAGTTTAGATTGCGTTCATTTTGATTTACTGATAAAAAAAGTACAAAATTTGTTTTAAAACAAAAGATAAACAACAGTTTTAATTGGAAATTAATTACATTATATGATTCTCTACTTGTTTAACCAACTAATCCGCAATTCCTGTAATTAAATTTTATTTACTATAAATTTGTCAAAACTGCTAAACAACAGATTTACTAAATTTCTAAAAAAAATTGTAATTAAAAACGAAATTTAGTTAATTTTATCGTCATTTCCAAGAAATCTAAATTGGTGATTTGTTATATTCAAAAGCTTAATACAAAGTAATCATTCACTGCTTTATTAGTGCAAATAAATATCAAAATAAGCGACAGATATGCCATGTCTTACATGACTCGTAGGCATTGCAAGACTGAAGCCAATTGAGTGCAGAAGTACTGCAATTCTGTTAAGCAATTAAATGATGAATTATTACATATGTTTTGTATTGAGTTTTGCGGCAAAAACGGAAATACGGATCAAATGATTTGTCGAATATTATAAAGAATTATAGTCTTAGTTTTGGTGCGATTCTTGAAATGTGAACTAAATAACGATGACTGCAGACAATCGAAACAATTTTTAGTCTATTTTTAATTGCTATGAAATACCAATTCTTTACACAGAAAGTGATGCAATAGTCACGTTCTGATGCAATAGAGTAGGCATTTGTATAGGATTTGTGTGAAATTTTTGAACACATCGTAGGCATAGCTCGAATGCCAGAACCGCAGAACCGGTTTATTTACGATCTTTTAATTTAATGATAAAAACTTTAATGAAGTGAATGTTCTTTTCAACGAAAGTTCAGTTAAGTTTATACAGTATTTGTAATTAAGTTTATATTTCTAATTAATTTCCAATGTATTACATCGAATGTGCAATCATTAGGCAATGAACGAAAAGTTGACTCCAATTGCTTTCATCAATGAAACCACAATCGCTCGAAGCCTTGTTTTATAAACTGAAGGCAAGCTTTTGATCAAATATTTTCTGTACATTACTATTAGTGGGCATTAAATATAGCATATTATGAATGAAAGGATGAATAAATGAATGAATGACGTAATAACGTCATCACGAGTTCGGCTGAACTTTAACTTAAATTAGTTTTTGGTTTGTACAGTATTTGCAATTGATTTTTGAACAATAGCTCTTCTCAACTAATCTAATATCTATTTTATTTACATTTATATATTTAAGTGCTTTAAAATTTAATGAAGAGCTGCTTATCATTTACGAAACATATATTCAGTACAACCAGGGGAAATTTCTGATTACAAAAATTTCTGACTAGCTAAAAGTTTTTAATTATTAAAAATTGATTTAAAGACATTTAATTTTTTCATTAATGTGGTTTACATTTAATATCTTTCTTTAATTAAAAAACTTAGTTTAACAAATTAATTCTATTTTATTAAAATTAATTGTTTAAACAAATAATATATAATTAAACAAATAAATTAGCAATCAAGAAAAAGTACATATATTATATTATGTTTTTGTTTAAGTAAAATGTAAAGATGCCAAATTTTAAACGTTAGTCTTAAAAATACCGTTTAAAATGCAATTTATTTCATCAACCAAAAGAAAAATTATAAAATATTTGCCAAATAGTTGTTATGTAATTTTAAACTAACAAATCTATTATAAAATATCTTTCTTTGTGATTACTGTAATACTTAAAAAAAATTTCGAAATAAAATTCAACAAATTTAAAAGTAATGCATTTTAACACATATATTAGTACATCATTTGTATCTTTTTTTTAAAAATTAATTGGATTTTAATTATAATATACCGGAAAATATGATTAATCAAATAACTGAAAATTATCGGAATTGCAGACATTTTTCGACTAATGATCTAAATGTAAGACTCAATATAAGTTCGATACACTTCACGCCAACTGATCTGACATTTCTAACCTCATATCCGATTCGATCTGATTTTAGTCCCTTCTGTAAATGTAATGGAAAGTTCGGCTTAATCTCAAACAGGAATGTGTTGGCACTCAGTCTCAACTTTTGAAGAAAAAAATTTAATAAATAAAAAAACGTGAGTTTTCCAATCATACGGCTCTTCTTCTTCTTTATTGCTGTCACTACAGACTGTCTGTCGGAATGAACTAAATTCAAGTCGAGATCAATGCGATTAAATCGAATCTCTTTTTTTTATAATTTATTTTTTATTTTTTTAACACAAAAGTACTGTACATCAGAACAGATGTTAAATATTTGGGTAAATTTAGCCTCACTATCGTAGCCTCACTTTTAGTTATTCTTTTTCTTAAAATAGGATTTCTTTTGTATTCTATTAATAAAAACAGATTTTTGGATTGAGAATTTACAAAGCAAAAAACTGAAATAAAATATAATATAAATTTGTTTATAATTTTGACAAAATACAAGATTCTAAGATATTTTGTTCCCTTGACAATAGAGATAGCAATCTATTTAAAAAATAAGTCTTTTTTTAATTGGATTAAAATCTAAAACAAAATCTTTTACAATAATATTAATATTACATTACTATGGTACAAGATAACTTTATATTTTAAAAGTTTTTATTTTAAATATTCTGATAAATGTATTGATAGAGAAATAGAGAATAACAATGTAATTGCCATTTATTATGTTAATATACTGTACTTTTAACATATTAATTTTGATTAAGTCCATAGTTTTATCCTTTTCTATAGTGTTTAATTAACAAAAATAATAAAATTAATTACAAATTTAATGAAGCTATTTTATTCTTTAAGCTTTTGTTTAACCAATAAATCTAGCAAATTAACTATTTTCTACAAAAAATAATTAAAAATTGTTTTTATAAAATTTGTTAATAATTTGCATTTATTGAGTAAATAATAAATGTAAAATGCTAGAATTAAAAATTAGTAAACTGGATTTAAAATTACCTAACATTTCCGATATTATTCTGTTATATTTTGTTAGAGTTATATCACACTTAAGTACAATAATGACAATTATCTATCGGAATAATATGCACTGGCGTATACTTATTAATTAAAAACTTACATTAATAAAACAAAAGTTCTAAATATATTGTTTTAGTTATTCTAATTTTAATTTTAATATCTATTTGTATAATATTATTCACCATTAATAGTTAAATGCATTCTTAACCTAAAAAAGGCTAACTTTAAGTGTATTGATAAGCAATTTATTAAATTTAGGATAAGAAGGAGGCAGCTATAAATCGTTTTGATTTTGAAAATTAGAATTTTATTAAATCGGACTAGGCGGCTAAATAGGTTTAACAGCGCATTTCAAACATTCAAAAATACCTTCCTTAATTTTCCTGGATAGCCGGACCTTCTCAATTCCTGATTGAGTTATTAAACTTTTTAATTATATCTTAATTAAAAATTTTACTATTTAATTAATTTTAAGTTAAAAAATTTTCAAATCTAAACTTTAATAAAGATATAATCATAAATTTTTCAATTTTATTATAAGTGTTTTTACGTAAAGTAAAATTAGATCAAAAACTTTATCAACGCATGGATCGAATACACTGTTACAGTACAGTACAGTACAGGCATTACATTGTAGTACATATTAAGATATTAAGTGAATTAAGAGAATCACACCTACGCTCAACTATCCAATTATAATTCGATTATCTTCTAAATCGAGAACAACTAACTTGAGTCACAAGTTATTTACTAATTCCTATTTATTGATTAAATTTGTACAATATAATACTTATTACATTAAAATTAAAAAATTTAATCATTATAAGAACAATCAATGCTAAAATTCAACAATTTTAAATAAACTAATTAAATAAAAATGCCTAATTTAACTTAGCTTGAACCTATTGAAATAACAAAGAGTAAGTCATAAAATGACTTAAGATCCCGATTCTCAGATAAGAGTGAATAGAGGACTGCAATATGTGTTGGCGCGAGAGTAGCGCTAATTGTAAAACAGAAGCGAATATTGTCTGAAGTGATGCTCTGAAAAAAAATTTGAGAGAAAGAGGGAGCAGGAGGGAGGGAGGGAGAGAGAGAGAGAGCAGGAGAGAGAGAGAGAGCAGGAGAGAGAGAGAGAGCAGGAGAGAGCAGGAGAGAGCAGGAGAAAGCAGGAGATAGAGCAGGAGAGAGAAGGTGAGAGAGAGCAGGAGAGTAAGAGAGAGAGAGAGTTGGGAGAGAGAGAGGGGGAGAGATGTGGCGTAACGCCCAATAGAGCCCGACTTAATCGTATCTATGGTAACTCACCTGCAGCTGCAGCAGAGTTTGAGGACTGGGAGGGACTGACGTTATTCGGGTTTGAGTTTATAAAAAGTTTTGACTCCAAACTATTCGCTCACTTTTTTCACATCAGTTTAGAAAAGTTGGCAAAAGTTTTACTTTAAGAGTCAATATTGTGTTTTTGTTTGTGATATCGCATTCAAATCGAAATAATAATCAATTGATTTAGAGGTAATCGTCCGATAACTGGCAAACTGTCTATTCCTAAGACTTCACTCATTTTTATCGCTACTCTAACAACCAATCAATCGAAACGATGACCATTAAAGTCAACCTAAACGTAAAAATTATGATTATTTCGTCGACTATTTTATTGATATTCGTTTTCCAATTTTCATCCGCATTATACCTAAAAGTAAGTCTCAATTCAATTCATTTCGTATATAATCTGTTTAACTCAAATCGAAGTTATTCTCAAAATTGATTTCATCGCGTAATGCAATCTTTAATAATGAGTACAAATACCTGACCTTTGATTAGACGAATATTTTGCCACTATTTGCTAACATTCCTCGAATGACCCTTCGAAGACTCGAAGACTTCTGATTTCATTATCAGTTAAAACCTCTACTTCTCTAAGCAATGCAAACCATATCTAAAAACTTTTGTCGCTTTAGATTAGAGACCGATTGCCGGCCGAGAAATCAAGTCTCGAGTCTCGAAAAATACTTCAATATTGAATTCAAAAGTCAAATCATTTCGAGATTTTTATTTCAAATCAATAAAAAAAAGTATTAAATTATAAATTAGTTTAAAGAAAATAAAAAGATTTTAATATTATTTTAAATTTTATTATATTAGAGAAAAAAGTTTTTAAAATGTTTACAAATGTTTAATTCCTACTTAACTCAACTTACAGTTAGTTTAAATAAATGCCATTTCATTACTACCTGTAAAGACTATTTGCTGTATAACAGAAATAATAATAGAAAGTTTGTTTTGTTGTGTCCATAGCGAAGCACAGGGACTCAGAACTGTTCCAGAAGTACGCCGTGCGGTTGGGAAGTATACGCACCATTCATAAGGACTGTCAACTATTTCGTCGCGAGTCCGTAAGTGCTCTCCAGTTCCGATATTATTAATAGTTATTACGAATTGTAATAATAAACACAATCTGAAGATTAAGTTATTCAGTTTGACCTCATTATACAATCGTTTGCACAGAGAGTAGGGTTTCATTTGTTTCGGTTTATATTTGCACTGTAATTGGTTTTAGTCTTTAAGTAAACTTTCCATTTGTTCATTGGTTTCTAAAATTTGATTTGATTTTAATTCCCCAGGTTGACTTGTCTAATTTGAATTTATTTACTACAACTAATTGATATAATTGGGTTTTAATCCCAATTTAATCGTAGTCTCAATTTATCAATTTTGTTATTCTCTACAATCGACATGTGATTCATTAAAATGATAAAAAAATTTATGGTTAATATTCTCAATTGGATTGCTTTGACTAATGCTTTCTATGTTTTTCTAAGACTTCTTTATAGATAAACAAATTGATAGAAAGAAATTTTGTTAATATTGTTTGTAATCAGACATACATTTGTGTTATATTTTTGTTTTGATCGTCTAATCAAGTGATGTGTCATTTGATAACAATTTCAGATAAACTACTATTAAAACAAATTATTTTCTTTTAATTAAAGTTTTTTTTTAGTTGAGTTAAATGGAAAAATAAATTATAAACTAAAAAGTTAAATTAAGGCTAAGTTTTTTGGACTTAAAAACAAATTTGAAATTATTATTTAAATTCTATTTATTATTTATTCGCTTTATATTCTATAGTATTGGAAGAATTTATTATTAATTTATTATTTGTAGCAATAGTTTATCCAAAGAATAATTAGTCAATGTTTGTGTTCTGCGTATAATTTATTTTTTAATTATAAATTTTTCAATCGAAACATATCAACAGATTAACAGTTAAGAGGATTTAAACTCCTCTGCAGATAATTACAGTTAAAAGTGATTCTTCAGAAGCAAAAAATGATGCAATTCTTGTTTCATTCATAAAAGTCTATTAATAAATCAATAGATCTTCTCTACGTATAGCACAGATCTGGAGGCTCCCGGGTCTCGCATATCGTATATGATAGGCACCAGAGATTCTGGAGAAGTTAGAGGTTGTTCAACACTAACTGAGTTCACGCCAGCCCTCAAATAAAACTTTATCTATCGTATGAGCTTTTTAGAGATTGTAAAAGCCAACAGTCAATAGGCTTTTCCCTTTTTTCTGATTAAATATTAATGACACGAAAATACGTCAATTATTGGCATTTAATATTAAAATCGAGTCAATTCGGGTTTAAACTAAACCTATTGTTAGTAATTATTTGTAATTTATATTAAAATTCACTCAAAGATTAGAAAACTCTTGAATACTATTGAAGATATAAATTAAGCAAATGTTGAATATATGAAAAATTAATACAATTTTCAAATGTTATCTAAATATTTCAATTTTGTTATCTATTAGTTCAACAATCAATTGAATTTCAATTATTTGCATTAAACTTAACTCAATTGATATATCATTGACTAATACTAATACTGATATTTAAATCGGAAACACATTAATGAGATATCAAACAAATTAACTCAAAATGACACCAAATTAATTAAATACATTGTTTTTTGACCAGCTGTCAGTGTCCGGCCGGCACCCGATGTGTGCGACATTCGGATGACATATCTATCTCAGCATACGTTCATAGATGTCGAACGGAATTGGAGTGAAAACGACTCAATACAGTGTTCCTGTAATAACTCAATTTAAAAAGTCTATAAATAAATGTTATTTAAAGCTTAAAATCTGAACCCATTTTAAGCAAAAAAGAAATCGACGTTCCATTACATTATTTATCCAATTCTTTATTACTTTCTATAGTATTAATAATATGTAAATGTTTTTAGATGTCATTAATTATATATTACATACAATTAAGTTATGAATTACTTTCGAATCTTAATACATATAAATTATATTATTATTGAATCTAATAATTCATAATTTTTTTCGCGTAATTATTTAAAAACTATTTCTTCTAATTATATCACTTTTTATTTATAATAAAACAAATGTTGAATAAAATTTTGGTGATATATATAAAGTTATATAAATATTAATTAAAAAATTTATTTAAAACATAATTTCCATCACATTATGGATTTATCAAAGATTAGATTCAAAAGAACTACAAAAATAATAATAATCTGAAAAATGCTTCGACTATTTTAATTGAATTAAAATAAATTGTCATAATTTGTGTCAAATTTATTGCTAACTTTAAATTGTATTTTAATATATATATATATATATTATGTTGTGGTCGCCGGACATACCGGTTCCAAATCACTAGCTTTGGGCTCTAAACTAGTTTTAAAAGCAAAATATTTTTTCCTAAGTTCTGTCCAAATCAATAAACTGAGAACAGTGTGAGGGCCAAGACGTAGAAGACTGGCTGACCAGCCCTTATAAAAGCCCAAAAAGCCTTCAGTTGTTGCGATTTTGTACATACAGTTAAGAATTCCCGAATACTTGAGCCCTCGACCGGTCTTTTCGTTGACCGGTTGGTTGTATAGACGAGTTGAGACGACATCGAACGGAGTCATGAGTAGCGTAACGGCCATTCCACCCAACATGGCAGAGGCCAGAGTGTTGAGCCAACTGTCGCTCGGGATTAGCTAAAAAGAGAAGCCATCGGTTATTCAAATCTATTCAATATCTGTCGGTTGTATCGGTTGTGGAGAAGTGAGACATAAGTAGACATAAGGAGACAAAAGGCGAGTTCGAGTTCGCGCTCAAGTATGGAATTGTAGGAATCATGGGATGGGATGGGATGAGAGATTGACTGACCTTGGATTTAGAGATAATGGTTTTGGCTGAAGAGAAAGTCGACAACTGAATAGAGCCGCCAATGGTGACGCGGGTCATGGATGCGGTACAGCCTCTCCACAGACCGCGAATGCCGTACTGTTTGAATATAGAGGTCAAAGCGCTCGTCATAGATGAGTGCGGATGTTGGTGTCCGACCGCTATGTTGGCCTCTGAACGGCACTGCAAGTGAGTCTTCACCTAATCGTATGAATGCAATAACGGTTTGAATGCAACAAATGCTCGCATTTCCAGAAGTGCACAAAAGCACAGAAAGAGTGCTTTCAATGATATATGAAATATATGCCTAAAACTCGACTTTAAATTTAACAATAGTTGTCAAAAGACTGGTTCAGTCATTCATTTGCTGTCAACTTATGAAATACATTGATTCATAGATTCTCTCCAATTCTCAAATATCGTATACTTTCTATCAAAACCTTAGAAATTCTTTCGCAAAATTCAATACAAAAGTGAATATTAATCGACTTTAGTGTAGAACTCATACAGTATTATAATACCATAAAAGTCGAGCGTTTGTATCCCCATCTGTAAGCTATGAACTGTACATTCCTTCACATTTTGGCTTTAAAGGCGACTTATCTTAAAAAAAACTTTTAAAAGTTTCTCTAATTTATTTGAGTAAATAAAGTACTGTACTGTACATGTTAGAATAAATGTTAAATCAATATCGGATAAAAATCTTGAGAATAAAATTTGTTTGATATAGTCAGCTCGACTTGAGCTAACCAGAGTATCTAACCATTAACATCTAAAATAATTTAATTTATAATTACAGTGTGATATGTTATTTTTTATTGTGTTTATCTGTGATGCTCACGAATGCCTGCTAGATGCCTTACTCACGTGACACAGCCAACATAATATATGCTAGTTTAGCGTTAGAAATAAATTATTCAAATAAGTTGTGACAATTTAACATGAGATAAGATTAATAAAAACAGTTACAAGATTGTTTATTAAATCAATTTTTAACAAGTAAAAATATACTAATTTGAAACAAATTTTGATTAAATAAAAATATATAACCTGTTTAATAGTAACTAAAAATTTTAGCCTGTATATTGAATTAAACTGAATTAAAATTCAATAGATTTGATGGATTCAAGAGATTCTAGCGATTCGAGCAGTTTTAGAGTTTAGAGAATTAAGAATTTAATTTAAAGTGATATTAATTTTAAAGCGAACAACACACTATATATGTGAATGCACTTAAGTAAGGTACATTTGAATACGAAAATTACGCTTTACATTTTAACATAAATGTTTTAATTTTGGCATCACTGGTGTTTATTATGAGCAAAAAGAAATTAAATCGAGCAAAACCAAACGTAAACCCCCGGAACAAATCTTAACCCAAATCAATTCATAGTTTAATATTTTAAATAGTCACTAAATACTTCACATCTCAAATAATATATAAATTCAAAAATTATTTTGCGGATAAATTCTAATAACTAATTGCGCTTATAAACTTTAATTAATAGTAACCATTGATAAGTAATTTTAATTAAAAAATATAACGATTTTTAAGTCAAACAAATTAAACTAATAGTATTAACAAAAATATTAAGCTTTTTTAAATTAAACATTTTTAGCAATAAATAAGCAATAAATCTTTTGCATAAATTGAAGTGAATTTATTTTGAGTTAGGATATACTCTTATATAGAGATCGAGAAGGGGGGATCAGGCAAAAATCCCCCTGATTTTGAAATCCCCCCCTAGCATTTGGCCCGCGAAAAGGTACCCCTTGACTATTTGCGGGAAGGCGGTCGGCAAATTTTTAAAACTTTTAGGTCAAAATTAGGAAATTTTCCCTAAATTAATGCTAAATCCGGTTTAAATCCAGTTAATTTAACTAAATTTAGTTTAAAT
>JAQFXP010001747.1:0-17808 GCA_034693685.1 Belba bartosi
AAAATATGGAAAAATTATCTAACTATGTTTATTTATATTAGTATAATTTTTATAGATATTTATTAATAATTGTCTAAATAAATAAATAAAAATATAAATTATAAATAATTGTATTGTATTTTCTATACAAATTTAAGAAACTACTACTCATAAGCCAAAGCCTTTCTTCCTGCACAACACATAGTGAGGCCAGAAATCATTACTTCACAGGCTAGGTATAGTGACGAGGATAGTGTCACAGTTTTAAGAGCACACACCTGAACGCAGGAGTATACGTAGATTAGTGGCTATTAGGCTAGCGTACACTACCAGTAGACGGCCCTTGGTAAGGCCCGTGGTCATTCTAGCCTCAACTTACACTTAGAATTTTTTCCTCAAAAAACATTCTTGCCACAGCTGGGGTTCTAACCCACTAACTCAGGGTTAGAGAGCGGACTCATTACCACTGCGCCACCCGCCTGAGCATATTTTTATACTAAATAATTTAAAATTAAATTTAAAAAAAAGTAAAGAAATGTAATCAGATCAACACTGTCTTTAGTAGTGATCTGAAGACATTTCTGCCATTAAATGATAATTGAATCAATTAATGGTGATCTAAAGACATTTCTAAAATCAGTTAATAATTAGATAAATTAATGGTAATCTGAAAACATTTCTGAAATCAGATGATAATTGGATCAATTAATGGTGATCTGAAGACATTTTTGCCATCAGATAATAATTAGATCCATTATCTTAGAATTTAAATTTAAAATTAAATTTTTAATTAATTTTTTTTAATTTATATTTTTAGTCGTAATTTATTGTATAAATTACTATTGCATTACAAATAAGATAGAAATGAGACAGAACTTAGACAGACGCCTAAGCCAACTTATCAATTAACTAATAAGGATAAAAATCCGTTGTTTAGTTAGACGTAGTTTTAAAATTAAATTATATTTTTAATTAAAATTTAATTTTATTTAATAGAATAGTTGTTTATTATTTTTTATTTACAAATAATAAAATTAATTTATATTAATCTAGTTATAAAGATATAATTATATAAATAAGTAAAGGTCTATCAAATGTTTGGCAGTTTTATAAAATGCACTCTAAACTTAGCAGTCATTGCGCGCTTAAAACACAACAAAATTATAAAAATGTTTGAATAAATTTAGCTTTTAAAAATGCCAACCCTTTCAAAATCCCTCAAAAATCACATTTAAAAAATCTTATTAATTTATTTAATAAATATATGTATCTGTGTACCAGTGAATTTATATTCTCATAACTAAATCTGTGAGGAATAATTTTAAAGTAAATTCGTTATATTAGCGTTCAAATTAAATTATACATATTTTTAGTGCTGTCTGTTAATGATACATAAGTAATGTGTCGCATTAGTTGATCAATATATATATAATTTAATTTGAGCGCTAATAACTTCAAAATTACACCTCAAAGGGGCAGTAATGCAATTTAAATTTTCTCATACACAGTCTCATATATTAAATAAACAACAGCAAAAAATATAATTTAAAAAATTAAAATATTTATTAAAAAAATGTAATAAAATTTGTGCCAAAGACTTATTAGAAAGGCTTTTACTAAACTTCTTGTGGTTGCCAAATATGAATAGATATTTGTGATTAATTAGTATATTTTAAATATATGATATCTACTTCTTATTTGGAAAAAAATTTTGTTAATTTATTTTAATTACAAGTATATAAATTTTGTATTTAAATTAAAAACGGATTTTCATCCTTATTAGTTATATATTTTTTATTGATTAGAATATTTGTATTAAATTACTAAAACTTTATTTGAGTTGTTACACGTCATAGCACTATTAGCTATGTCTTGTGCAAATGCAACTAATATATTATGTCAAATTTACTTTATTATAAGTAAATACAATTTTTTAAAAATAAATGTTAATGTGTCAATTATTATATAATTAATATTTAAATTAAATTAAAAATTAACAAATTAAATTAATATTACAAAAATAATTTTATTAAAGTTTTAAATCAGTTTTAAAAAATAATTAAAGTTAAAAATTATTATTTATTTTTAATTTTGCAAAACTAATAATTACCAAACAACAAACAAAACTTTTTAATTTTTTTAAATATATTTTAATCTTGTATCTACAGATAGTTTCTTAACTGCGAAGTATTGACTTACATTGTTTAGAGTGAATAGTTTAATTAACTTAATAATAAACATATAATTTTAACAAACTAAAAGTTGTTTTATACAGTAAAATAAAATAAAAGTGATATATTATATTAAAATAAATTATCTTTTCAAAGTAATTAAAATGTCGACTATTCTAGATGATTTTAAAATTTTTGAAAAAATTTCAAAACATATTAAACAAGAGATTTCTATATTTTATATATTTAATGATTATTACAATATATATGATGAAGAACGGATTGAGAAAAATATTATTTTAATTTTATTATTTGTGACAAATGACGACAAAGTTTATTATTCAACGTTTGATCAAACAAGAAATGTTTTACTCAGTGATATTCAAGTGATTAATGAATTAAATAATCAAAATATTATTGAAATTTTTAGTGGATTTGATTTTATAATTGCTTTAAGTAGTGATAATCAAGTGTTTAGTTGGGGTCAGAATTCATTTGGACAGTTGGGTCGGATCAATGAAAATGAAGAAAGAGAATTTATATATGATAATGTTAAAAAACGTCATATTAATAAAAAATATATAAGCACCTACCTAATTCCGGATAAAATTGATGATTTTAAAGACAATTGTATTGTTCAAATTAGTTGTGGTCGGCATCACTGTCTGGCCCTTTCAGCTCAGGGCTTGATATATGGATTTGGTGACAATCAATTCGGACAAATTCAATATGAAGTAAGATTTTATGAGAAGCCAATTCAGATTAAAATTAATTTAATCATATATATTTTATCACTATATAATAATTGATATGTTTGTAAATTTTTATTTCTGATATTTTGAAAATAGTAAATCTCTTTTTTACCTAGGTTATCTATTATTTCATCAATTGATAAAATCATATTTTGCTTGTATTTATTATTACAAAAATATAAATTTGGTAAAAATTGCAATTTTATCTTATTAAATTCAAATTCGGTGCTTTTTATCAATTTAGAAACAACAAATTTTTTAAAGAATTTAATTCCACAATAATATAAAACATGGTGTCAAACAATTTACAAAACGTTATTTAATTGTCTATTTATTACAACAGACGATAAGGTTTATGGTCTTGGTTCAAATAGTTTTGAATGTCTTGGTTTAGGGTGTTACAATGATGTTAAACATCCCAAATTAATATCTGAATTATGTAATCAAAATGTTAAACAATTTTATAAATCAATAGATATTATGCTTGCATTAACATTTAACAATCAAGTGTTTAGTTGGGGTAATTTAAAAGACCGTTTTTCAAATCGAAAGCCACAATTAATAACCTATTTTAACGACAAAAATATTGTGGAAATGTCTTGTAGTAATCACGGATTTTTAGCCCTCTCTTCTGATGGATTGGTCTACGCTTGGGGTGAATGTATGCCAAGTTTTTTAAAATTTCAACAAACTGATAAATTCAAATTTATTTATACTAGACATTATGTATCATTTGCTGTAACAACAAACGGTCGTGTTTATAGTTGGGGCAACGATAATAATTTAATAATTTCTCGCAATAATAATAATAAAAATTATGAACCAAAACTGATTGATATTATAAATGTAGAAAAGATTTTTTGTACAAAAAACACAACTTATTTTTTGAACTCTTTTGGCGAAATTTATTATTGTTGTGAAAAAGTAAATTATCAAAAAACACCTATAGTTTTGTCGACGGATATTAAAATAAAAAGATTATTTGAAATTACAAATCATTTTAATAACAATCATATCGAAACAATTGCGGAATCAAACGATGGTTTTATTTGTGAACTAATTGGTTGTGAAGTAAATAAAACTAATTATCAAAATATTAATGATTACTATTTACAAGAATATTAAATAACGCCTAATATTATTATTAACCGGGATAATTATTTATTAGAAAAAAATAAATTATTATCGTTTAAAAAAGAGAAACAATTATTATTAAAATATAATATTGACTTATTAGAAGTAATAGGATCAGGAGGATTTGGTAAAATTTTTAAAATAAAAGACAAAATTAAAAATAAATTTTATGCTTTAAAAAAGATTTCAATAAAAAGTGAGAAAATATTTTATTTAATTTTTTAAAATCTATAACTATTCTATTTTTGTTATAAAATATCTAAACAGATTTAGTTTATTTTAATTTATTTTTAAAATATTTTACTGTTGCAAATTATAAATCTTCAGAGTTCAACCTGTTTAGAAATACAATAATTTTTTACAGTTTGTAAATTTCAAACTTAATTTACAAACAAACTACAATACATTAGATATTTTAATTATTTTTTCACTAACACATTTAAATTTTAAAACAAAATAAATAAATAAAATATTTCCAAGAACAATTTTATCTTGACCATAAATAATATTTTATAAATTTATTTTATAAAACTACCAAAAAGGCATTTTGCGCAAACTGCGCTACAAATTTCTTTTTATATTGCTAAAACAGAATGTAAGTTACATTACATTTTAATCTCAAAATTGTAGCAAAGCGTTGGTAAAGTCAAAATATTTTTGTTTATAATTTTTATTTTTTAAATCCCAATATAATTACTTGATTTTAATTTACTTTTAATGTTATATTTATTAATACTTTTTATTAATATAATAAAACATTTTAGAAAAAATATTTAAAATCGTTTGTATTATATAAAAGTAATAAGAATTAAAATTATTTTTATATAACTAATTTTAGCTAAACATTTTGTCTATTGTTAGCGCAAATAATCATATTACTTTTATTTATTCAACATTCTTTAATGATAAAACTAAAAATAATTTATACTATTTAACAAAAGTGTAATTTTTGCCAGGTTATTGTTAATTTATTAAGTTATATTCACTGAATTTTCTATATTGTTAAGCAATGTTATACACAAGTATTGTAAAGAAAAACAACCAAAATTTTTTAAATTATCTCTTCTAATATTTAGTCCAAAAAACGCACCTCATTAATTTTGGATTTCATAAATACATAAATTGTATAAGCATTAAAAAAAATTCTTACTCTAATATTTCTCCGCTAAATTTTTGTCCAAATATATTAAAAAAACAAGACTGAACAGTATGATCTTAATACATTTTCGAAAGAAAACATGTAAAATTTGTTTGGCTAGATTAGAACAGATGTTTTATAATTTATTTCAAATTTTATTAACTTAATAATTATAACATTATATTAAATTCGAGTAATTAATGATTATTTACTAAAACTTAAAACTATAATTAATTTAAATATAATTTTATTGCAATTATTTAAAACAAATTTGCAACCACTATAAATTTTTAATTTTATTGTTGTTTATAATTTGTTAAATAATTTTAAAATTTTAACAATTTTTTAATAAAAAATTCTTCAGATTAATTTAA
This sequence comes from Belba bartosi, assembly GCA_034693685.1. Classification (NCBI taxonomy): domain Eukaryota; kingdom Metazoa; phylum Arthropoda; class Arachnida; order Sarcoptiformes; family Damaeidae; genus Belba; species Belba bartosi. Next base: position 5,549 of record JAQFXP010001747.1, read on the forward strand.
AGAAAATTTCGTACATTTGCATTTGATTTTGGGCGTTTAGCAAAAAATTAAATATATTTATAAAATTGCAAACCTCTTTTGGTGTCTGGCAATTTTTATTAAAATTTAATACATTTGTTTTATCTTGTTAAAATTTTAATTACCGTACATTACTTACTATTATTTAGGTTAATGTTAAATTAGTAAATTTCATTTTCATTTATTTTATTTAGTTTAACTTATTAATATATTAATTCCCGTGCAATTACTTGTTTTCCTTCAATTATCCACTCATTTCAATTATTAATAAATTAATTTTATTTATTTAATTTTAAATTAATTAAATTTTAAATAATGTTACATTAGTAAAATTTAAATATCATTTAATTTAATTTTAAAATTTAATTAAATATTCAAATATCCGTATAAATTATTCTTTTCTTTTGTTCAGTTACTTATTTGTATATCATCAATTTACATTTGCTTATTACAAATTTTAATATTTATATTATATTATTGTTGTGTTAATTGTATTTGTTACAATCTTAAAACAATAATATAGATTTAGATTCCATTTTAGATACTAAGAAAAGGGCACAAAACTTAAGCTTTAAAAGTACAAATTTTGAAAGTTAAACGTCAGGTTTAAAATTCTTTAATCAAAATTATTATATAAATATCAGCAGTCAAACAACTGCAAAAAAATCTGTATATAAATATATACAGACTAAATAAAGCAATCTAAATTAGCAATTAAATATAAAATGATATAATTTAGCAATTTAAAAACAGCAGTTAAAAATCATTTATCAAGTACGCGGACAAAAATTAACAAACAAATGTCAGCAGTCGAAAACAGCAAACAAAATTTAGTTGAGACAAAATTAAGTTGACAAATCTGCAGACAAAAATTAACACACAAAATTTATCAAGCGAAATTAACAATAAAAAATTAGCCATCAAATATTAGTAGACATAATAAAATAAAAAAATTTAAAAATACAAATTCTGCATACAAATCAGCGTACAAAAATTAAAAATCTACACACAAAATTTAGCAGTTAAAATTAATATTAAAACGTCATTAGTCGAAATTTAAAGTAAATAAATTAAATATTTTTAAAAATGTATTAAAAATCATACCGATATTATTACCAATGACAATCCAATAACAAATAAAAAATAATGTATGAAAAATTTATAACCTCTACAATTTTTCAAAAACCAGTTGCTAATAAACAGAAATCATACCAATTTAATCGCCAATAACAATTTTATTGCAAATAAAAAGAAATTGTATAAAAAATTTTAACTTTTTACCATACCCAAAATCCCGCTCTTAATAAACAAAAATTACACTTATAATATCATAACTGATAATCCCATTGCAAATAAAAAAAATTTATATGAAAAATTCATAATCTCTACCATATCCAAAAACCAGTTGATAATAATTTAAACTTCCACCGTTTCCAAAATAAAGTCGTTAATAAACGAAAATCAAACCAATTTAAGCATTAAATATTTTCGCTATTAATAAAGATATTAGAAATTTTCTCGCTATTAATAATAAGTTTATTTATTTTTCGTTATTACATAAAGACTTAAATTTTCTCCTGTTGTAAATAAAAAGCATAAAAATCTTCCCGCTGTTAATCTTTCCACCAGATCAAAACTATATATACATTTCTTCGAAAATGTATTAATAACTTGACTATTTCCCCCTGGATCGCTCGAGACTTTGATTATACAAATGGCGTCAAAAACTCAAAAGTTTTATCTTTGCTTGATTATGCTTATTTGTTTGTTAAATTGTTAAAAACTAAGAATTTAACAAAATTTAATAAAACATAATTACTTTCCATATGATGATCTAATTTGTTACTGTACCCTATAATAATTTTATTATTTTTAAAATATTAGATTAAATTTTTTAAACTAAAATTTATTAATTAATTTTAATTAGATTGTTCTGAAAGTAACGTATTGAAAGAATTGAAAATAATGTCTTCTCTAAAAAACGAATGCATTGTTGAATATATCCAACACTTTTGGAGTGATTGCAAACAACATCTCTATATTCAGATGGAGTTGTGTTGCCGTGACTTCAAATCCGTATTAATAGAAAAACCAAAAGTTTTCAATAGAGAAGACGACCAGAGAATGACATCAATTGAATACATCATTTCGTGTCAACTATTCATTGAACTCATAGAAGGCGTCAATTATTTACATGAATTCAATCCATCGGTAATTCATAGAAACCTCAAACCACAGAATATTTTGATTAGCGATAGAAGTAATGGAAAAGTATTAAAAATATGTGATTTTGGTTTAGCTGTGTTTCATGAATTCGGGTCTTCGGTTAGCCATACACAGGGACCTGGCACAAATAAATATATTGCACCAGAAGTGAGCCTGGGTAAAAAATATAACACAAAAGCAGATATATATAGTTTGGGTATTGTTTCAAACGAATTGTTTGATTGCAAACAACTATTGGATTACGAGTCGTTAGTATTGGTTAAAATAAATAGGAATTTAATATTAATTTTATTTGTTATTAATTAATTTTTTAATTATTCAGATCTCAATCAAATATATTTGAAATTAATTCTAATCGTAAATTTTTAAAACTAATTGAAATGACTTATTATATGATTGATGCAAACGACAAGAAAAGACCAAAAGCTTTTGATCTGTTATTGTGTGCACACGAGTGGACACTAACCGCTACTGAAGTCGAGAATCAATTGTTTGGTTCAATACCTGTCTCAAAAGGCCTGAAAACGAGTTTTATCTCAAGGTATTGAAAAATACAAAAATATTTTCCGACGACCTCTTTGACAAAAAAACAAATAATGATTCTAAATGAAAAAAATTTATACAAATAACATAAATAAAATTATTGTTTAATTAATTTATTTAATTTAAAAATTTTATTAATTGTTTTGTTTATTTTAATTTAAACAATTCTTAGATTTTTTGTTTACAAAACATAAGATTTTTATTTTACATTGGTTAACTTTATTTATTATTTATTGTTTTTTAGTTTTTTATTTAATGATTTTGTCTTGTTAATTTTAAGTTTAATATTCCATTAAAAATACAGCCGATTTTTAAACAAATTTCTTTACATATTTTTAATTAAATTAAAAATCCTAACTTTTATCAAACTGAATTTTGTTATGCAATTATGAAATTTTATAAAGAAATATAAATTAATATTTACAGGTACATAACCTGTCTATATTTACTGTTTTATATAAATGTATACCGGTTATTTTGTTGCATCATAAAATTATTTCAGTAAAATTTTACATGTTTATAAAAAATTCAAACAATACATTTTGTTTACAATAAAATATATATAGATATGTGTATTTTTGTTTTAAAAATTTTGACTCAGAACAAATTTAATCAGTATTACAAAGAGGAAGATGTAGTTTCAAAACTTTTGAAAAATTAAATTAATTTGTTTATATTTGAACTCATTGAGTCATTCTTCATAAAGTAATTTTTAAAATTTTTTATTCGAAATAGTTTTCGAGTTATTAATTTTTCAAATTTTGATTTCAATAGAAAAAAATTGTAAAATATTAATTTTTATATATTAGTTTACACCCCGTCCCCACCAGATAATAAATTGAAATTAATTTTTCATATATAAAATTAAGAAATTTTATTTTTAAAAATAGTTTGGTTTTGTCTTGAGCACTTTTTGAAAATATTTTACTTTTTACATAATTTATTGTTTTTCCAGTAGTTTATACTATCCATAATAAGACGTATATAAAATAACGTATTAATTTATTGATTGTAATCTATATATAGAAAATAATTTATAATAATAATTTTAAAATTATAAAAATAATTTGTGCTGTTTGTCATAACATCTTTGGTTTGACATTGTTACGCATGCAAGTTAAACATTTGTGGTTATTTTTAAACAAATAGATTTTTAAAATTTTAATATTATTCAGCAGAAATATTCAAAAAGAAAAACAAATTTTTTATTAAATAGATTGTCACCTAAATATATTTTACAGTTATTTGTAGAGATTAAAGCAATTTGTCATATAAAATATTATTTTAAATTTACATGTGGTTATATTAATTTTGCACGATAAATAATTTAAAAACTTTTTTTGTAGACAATCAATATAATAAAAATTAAACTATTTAAATTAAATTGCAATAAAATTTTGGTAAACGGCTTTTGTGATAATAAATATTTGCTGGATTTAACTTGCTCATTTGCCGATATAAGAATTGGTTGTGTAATATATATAAGTTATTTTTTAGAATAAAAAATAAGCAAACAGATTTAAGCTAGGATATGAAACCGTGTAATACCAAATAATTCCAATTGAATAAAACGACAATCATTGAACTTTAGCTTAAATATTAGGGAAAGCGCGTGAATTGGGGCCAACTGATTATAAACAAATTAAGTAAGTTGTGAATTATTAGTCAGCGTAGTAGGATTTTTGAAATTTAACCGTTGTCTAATAGCGAATGGCACTACTATTATTATTCTTTATATATTACTAGGGATATAAATGTACTTATTGCAAATCTATTAGTCTAATACATAGGTTTTATCAAAAAATAAATTTACAATTTATAATCTGTATGGATTGCTTTAATAGTTTGCCAGACGCCGAAGGCGCCTTGCAATTGTTACGAATTTTTGAGGTTTATTAGAAACATTTAAATTTGTTTATTTATACAATATTATGAATGCAATTATATGGCATGTGTTTTAAGTATTACAAATATTATAATATTACGTTTATATTTTAGTAAAGAGTAACTTAATATTCTGTGTTAGTATAAAGTTATAAATATTAAAATTTTGAGGTTTGGAGTGAAATAATAAACAGTTTGTTCTTATCTAACAAATAGTATTTTGCCAACCGTCTCACAAAAATGTATTAAGATCATACTCTTCAGTCGTGTTTAAACTATGAAATTATATTTAAATTTAGATAAATTAACTAAATCTAGTTTAAATCCCTTTAATATTAGTTAAATTACGCTGCACATATTATATAATTTTTTTGTGCACTAAAAAATTCCTTCCAGGTTTAGATGTTTGGAAAAATCTTTCTCTAATCTATTTTGGAACCGACACTCATCTGAAGGTATTCTCTGAATAAAATATTTTTTTTTGTTAAATAAATTATTAATAACAACGCTTTTTAAAATCTAAAACATAATGCAATTCGAATTATTATTTTAAAAATAAATATAACTTGTTTTGTTTTAGACTCTGACATTTTACTATTAATATATTTATATCATAAAATTGTTTTATTGTTTTTTTAATTAGTAGCTTAAAACCTATTTAACGCAATAGATTTGATAAAGAACTTAATTAAATTGTTTATAATTATTTTAGATACTTACGAAAAAATATTAAAATTTTAAAATATGCAAACTATTTTAGCAATTTTTTGTAATAAAACAATTTATAAAAAAAATTTAATATATTATGTGGCATAAATTATGTAGCATTCTATAATATTGCAGCAAAGCTGGTGATTTGCTGCTTACGCAAAGTTATGTATCAACCTCTTGGAGTTTGACCCCTCCCAGAGGGTATATAAGCGCAAACCTATTCGAATTCAAGGACTTCGGATTTGGCTTTACTTATGAATAAGTGAATCAAAAGCTACTCTCTCTCTTTGAACAGTATTCCCATTTAGACTTAAAACTTATATAACTTTTGTATTTTGTGTTATTAGTAGACCTTAAATAAATATTTTGTTCCAAAATATTGTTTAATTCATTGTTTGTGATTGTGTGTGTGTGAGTGTGTGTGTGTGTGTGTGTACACGGAGTGGCTGGTCTGCGGGTACGGCGACTTTGGCGCTTGGGTCCATGGACGGCAGTCTATGAAGTCGATGGACACACCCCAAAGGTAAGTACTGTCAGTCCATAGATATTGTTGCTATTGAATGCGCTATAGGTCGCTAGAAACGTGCAGAGCGGCCGTTCACGTTGTATATGGTGGAGCATAGCAGGGTACTGAACACATGCTTCAGTAGCGAAACCTATACCAATCGCAATAATAGAATTAAATCTAACAAAATCCATGATTATTTGTTTAATTTTGTTCGGTATTTCTGTACTAATGTCAGCTGTAAGCGCATTGTATAATTGCTATAGTCCATGGATTTTGTAGGTCATACTAAATGGATAAGGTTATTAATATTTACAAGCTATTGTCGAAGACTATAAATAATATACAAATATTTTATACAAAAAATTATAAAACCGGAGAATTATATCTGAATTTAACATATGACTTTATTTCAATATATTTTATTATAAAATTGTATATTGTAGACTAAGTTAACAGAAAGACTGCAAAATTTAAAGCAAAGTTGAAAAGCAATAAGACAAAAACCAGATGTTAAATTTTGTGAAAAAAGCAATTAAAAAAGCAATTAAATTGAAATATATGTTTTGGAAAAAGCAATAAAAGTTGTTATATTTATGCCTAAAAGCTGTAAAAGTGGAAATTTGTTGCTATACATCAATGGGATTAGTGACAAGTAAATTTCAAAGAATTTGTTACTTTGGTTTAGTATTTCTAAAAAGTATAAAGTTTAATTATTTTTCGCCTAAGAATATTTCGTTTCAAACCATAAAAGTTAATCCTAGCTTTGGCTCACTGATATTGAACATTGAAGAGCGAAAGTCTAATTCAATTTCAGAAATAAATGTCAAAATAAATTAGTCTAATATTTTAGAAGACTAGTTTAAACAATCAAATAAGATTAATTTTAATTACTACTTGCAATTTATTATATCCATGGATTATAAGATGTAATCCAAAACGCACAAAATTAAAGTATTAAAATTTCAAATACCATTTTCTCGTGAGAGTATTTTTGCGCAATATAAACACAACTTTTGAAAAATGATGACAAGAAGCAGAACAGATAGAGCCGAAGTAAATGGTTCAAACGAAGGAAATGGTGAAATACCGAGAAATCAGTCACATGCGTCTATGGATGAAGTTGCAAATGAGGTAATGAATGAACACAATGATAGCAATAATTTGAATATTACTGCAGAAACACAAGTTAATGAGACTTTGGTCGATATACAAGACCCAGCAATGCCAGTATTGCAGCCTATTGAATCTAATTGGTTTGAGTGTGAACAAACAATCCCATTGACTAGATCAACTATCCAACCAAATCAAAACATAACTCAACCTATAATTCCATCGATAAAGGCATCCGTGGATCGGGAACGTTATCCGGAGTTGTGTTCAATGATAACAGTAGTTTCGGTATCTCCACGGAATTTCGATGGAACAGGCGACGTCGATGACTGGATTGAGCATTTTAAATTTATATCGAAATGCAATAATTGGAGTGATAACATGCAAAAGAACAGATTACCCGTTCACCTAAGAGATACCGCTGAATTGTGGTATCGGGACTTTATAAAATCAAGTGAGTGTTCTGACGTTAACTTTGATAACCTGTTTACTTTGGCAGAATTGTTCGATGGAATTAGAGCTGCATTTAGACCAAAGAACTTTAGATCAATAAACCAATCGGCACTTATATGCCGACATCAGGGATTAAACGAGACAGTTGGTCCGTATCATTATGACGTTCTTAGACTGTGTCACAAAATGAACCCAAAGATGGATGAATGCGAAAAAATGACACACGTTATGCGTGGATTAAAGTCGGGTTTGTTGGAGAAAGTTATAGTTCTTGAACCAAAAGATTGTGCCGATTTGTTAGGTAAACTCCGTAGTATAGAAGAAGCAGAGTTTCTTTCGAGCCAAAGACCCAATTACAATTATCTCATTATGAACAAAAGTCCAGCTCAGGTTTCAAAAGATAATCAGTTTTTACCGGAATCAGTTAAATCCATGGATGCTTCCTTGGTTAAGTCAGTTAATCAGAATTCAAGTATTGACAAATTGTGTGAATTAGTTAACACACTGATTGTAGGATTTAAAAATCAAAATTCAAATAATTATCAGAGAAATAATGATTATCGAAATCGTTATCGGAATCCAAGACAGGAAAGAGCTTATACTGTAGATGGAAAGCCGATATGTTTTAATTGTCAAGTGGCAGGTCATATTGCTAATTCTTGCCCAAAAAGAATTAACCCATCTGGCTCAGTTACGGGTGTTGCTAGTGGTGGCGGGAATAGTATTGGTGGTTCATTGTCGGAAAACCAATAATGGCGATGGATTTTCCTCAATCCATCGCCAGTCAACACTGTTATCATATTTCCTTTTCTTCTAATTTTCTTACTGTTGACGGTCTTGTTAACGGTTTTCCTTTCTCTATGTTACTAGACACTGGATCGGCTCTTTCGATTATTAACAAAAGAATAGTTGAAAAAATTAATAATGTTTTACTTAAAAATTGCTCTATTCCTTTACTAAAATTAGCGAACGGATCGGCTATGATTCCGTTTGGTTTTATTACTGCAACTATTACTTATAAAAATATTGATTACTTAATTGATCTAATTGTATATGAGTTTGTTCCTTTTGATATTTTACTTGGTTTGGATTTCTGCATAATGAGCAAAATAAACATTGATTTTGATTCTATTGATAGTAAAATTGATGGCGATATGAGTTTAATGCCTTTTTACAAACATGATTTTGAAATTGTTAGCATAGACAACAAAATAATCTCAGAATTTGATGTTGATTTTGAACCAATGACAGGTCAATGGGTGGAAGTTAAAACTAACATACAAACCCCAGATGAAATTGTATACGAACCAAACTTAAATTTTTTAAAAACAACACATTTATTGACATTTAGTTCTTTACTACGCAAACAAGAAAATAGCTTATATTTATTTGTTGTAAATCCAAATAGATATAGAATTGTATTAAGACAAAATCAAGTAATTGGATATTTTCACCCAATTAATACAAATTTAAATAAAAACATTAATATTAAATCTATGGACGAAGGGAGTTCCATGGATAATCACAGTTTAGAAAAATTAAGTTTAAATATTGGAGATAATTTAAATGACATTAACAAACAAAAATTACTAACATTTCTAAACTCAAATCGATTAATATTTGCATGCAATATTAATCAACTAACCAGAACTAACCTGACGACACATAAGATAGAAACTGAATCCGATAAACCAGTACACTCAGCGCCATATCGAGCGGCACCTAAAGAGCGCAAGGCCATGGAGGAGCAAGTTAATGAGATGCTGAACGCGGGAATAATAAGAGAGTCAACGAGTCCGTATTCTTCACCTGTAGTGATGGTTAAGAAGCCAAACGGAAAACTTAGATTTTGTATTGACTACAGAAAGTTAAATACAATCTCGAAAAAAGACGCTTATCCCCTTCCGCGAATTGGTGATCTAATGAGCGCATTCACTGGCTCAAAACTGTTCTCCACATTGGATATGGCTAGCGGTTATTGGCAAATACCGATAGACGAACAAGACATTGAGAAAACAGCGTTTATCACACCATTTGGCCTATATGAGTTTGAAGTTATGCCATTCGGATTGGCTACGGCGCCAGAAACTTATCAAAGAATGATAGATCGAGTAATCGCTGGACTCAAATGGCACATATGTGTGGCATATCTCGATGACATTATCGTTTATTAGCAAACATTTGATCAACACATCCATCGACTAGAAAGTGTCTTTGGTTGTATAAAAGCAGCTAATCTAAAACTGCAACCAGACAAATGTTTTTTTTGCCAAACCGAAATAAAATATTTGGGATGGATTGTGTCTGCGGAAGGAACTCGTCCAAATCCTGAAAAAGTCAAAGCTATTGTTGACTTTAAACAACCAGAAACAAAATCAGAAATTAAACGTTTTCTTGGAATGGCTGGTTACTATCGCGATTCAATTAAAGACTTTAGCCAAACAGCTGAACCTATGCTTCAGTTACTATAAAAAAATAGAAATTTTGATTGGAATGAAGAAACAAAAAGTTCATTCAATAAACTCAAGACATTTTTAACAACAGCACCAGTTTTGGTACATTATGACCAGCAGTTGCCAATTCGACTACATAGCGATGCGAGTTATGATGGTTTGGGCTATGTGTTATGTCACGAAGTCGATGGACTAGAACATCCATTTAGATATGGAAGTCGGTCGCTGAACAACTGCGAATGCAATTATGGTGTCACCGAATTAGAGTGTTTGGCGATTGTTTGGAGTGTATTACAAAACCGACATTATCTTCTTGGCAAACCTTTTGAAATAGTGAGCGACCATCACTCACTCTGTTGGCTTTTACGTGCCCGAGATCCAAGTGGACGTTTATGTCGATGGAGTTTACGGCTACAAGAATTTGATTTCAAAATCATTTACAAGAGTGGTCGACTACATATGGACGCCGATGCACTTAGTCGATCACCATTGCCAATAAAATCTACTGGACAAGAAAATACATTTCCAATGTTAAACATCGAAGCAATAAATTTAGAAGTTTTACAGAACAATGACTGTTGGTGTAAATCAATTAAAACAAAAATTGAAACAAATATGAATAAAGACTTCAAAATCGGTGGACAAAAATATGAATACGTAGATCAGGTTTTGTACAGAGTGATAGATGATGGCCATGGACCTGTTTATCAATTATTAGTGCCAAAAGAATTACGACTGGAAATACTCAATACAATACATGACGACCGTGTTGGTGGACACTTGGGTATAACAAAAACATATTCAAAGATTCGAGTTCGGTATTACTGGCCAAAAATGTTTCGATCTGTTAGCCGTTATGTCAATCGATGCATTGCGTGTCAAACCAAAAAACCTGCAATGGGCAAACCGTTGGGCTATGGACAGGCTATGGAAGTTCCATCGATTCCGTTTTCTACTATTGGTTGCGACTTATTAGGAAAATTTCCTAAATCACACGACAATAAACTTTACGTAATTGTCTGCACAGATCATTGCACCAGATATGTTGTCACGGGTGCTTTAGAAGATATTAAAGCAGAAACTGTCGCGAAATTCATAATTGAAAATATTGTTCTTGTGTTTGGGGCGCCAATTAATATTTTGACTGATCAAGGAGTGCAGTTCACGTCAGCCCTAATGCAATGTTTTCTGCATTGTATGTCCACAACACATGTCCGCACGTCTACTTATCATCCACAAACAAATGCTTTAGTAGAAAACTTCAATAAAACTTTGGCGACAATGTTGTCTATGTATTGCAATACTGATCAGAAAAATTGGAGCGACGCTCTCCCTTATGTGACCTTTGCATTTAATTCTTCAAAACAAGAAACAACTAAATTTAGTCCATATAAATTACTGTTTGGCCGAGAGCCACGACTGCATATCGATGTTGTACTGCGAGCGCCGGTTACGTGTTTGTTTACTCAAGAATTTGCTCTTAAAGTTGAAGATACTAGATTTTTGGCTAAAGAAATGATTAAAGATATTCAACTAAAGAATAAATCATTTTATGACAAAAAACGAAAAGACGAAAAGTTTTTAGTTGGAGACAAAGTGCTTGTGTATACACCTATTCGAAAGGTTGGTAGGAGTGAAAAACTACTTCACCGGTTTTATGGTCCATTCATTGTTACGGAAATTAAATCTCCAGTTAACGTTCGGGTTGAAAACTCAGAAAGTAAGAGAAGAGAAATTGTTCACATAAGTAGACTTAAACGCTTTCGCGAAGAAGTAGATGATAACATTGATTATATAGAACAGTGCGATCTAATAGAACAAAATAGTCAAGAAAATCAACAGATTGTATCAATTGAAAACGAGATGAGTCAAGAATTAACAAATGAACAGACTTCCAATATGATAAAATCCGTGGATGTCAAATCCATGGAAAGAAGAATAATGCCTAAGAAATATAAAAAAGTATATAAAAATAAAACCAATTTTCCTACCAAAAGTAGATATCAGTTAAGATCTAAAACAAGTAAATCTTATGAAAATGATTTATTAAAAGAACAACAAAGTAGAAATAATCAAAACATTGTTCATACATCATCTCCACAAATTAGTAGGTTTGGCAGACTTTGCAAACCTGCTTATAAATTAAATTTATAATTTAACAAAAAAAAAAAACAAAAAAAAACAGAAAAATTGTATTATTAAAAAAAAATTTTAAAGTCTATGATTCAATGTAACATTTTGTAGTAAGTTAGTATCGGTTACTGAATCTATTGTCAAGTTTTATATTGTACACTCAGGTTGAGAGTTAGGTGACGTATGTTTTCATATAACCACGCGTGTTAAGTCAATAGTAG
>JAQFXP010001748.1:0-17808 GCA_034693685.1 Belba bartosi
AGAGAGAGAGAGAGAGAGAGAGAGAGAGAGAGAGAGAGAGAAGTTATTTTTCTATACAACAAAAGTTTCACTTTTGCGTGAAAATAAAAGTTGTTATTAATTCTGTTTATTCTGTTATTCAATCGTAAAGTTTGGCCTCAATGAGAGACACCGCAGACTATAAGTGATTGGATAACAATACAACAAAACCTTCTCAAGCATTCACTACTTGTGTCGCATTAAGTCATTTTATAATCCTATGATGTAATACAGGTTTGAGTCGAGATATTCCTCGTTTAGCGTATTCTCGATCAGTGATTATGTTGAGAGTCAGAGTGTGTATCGTTTGCCGAGTGGTGTCTCTCACGACTCAAGCAATCGTTGGCAGCAAAACAAGCGGTTATGCAGTTATGTCAGTCGCGTGTTTGTAATGCTTATTAGTGCACGTGTTCTACACATTAGTACTACACACACACAACACACTTTCTCCTTTTCCTCTCTCTCTCTCCCCCTCTCCCTCTCTCTCGGCTCGACTCCAATTCATCTCTAGTTCCAGTTGTTCATTAACATTGATAACGACTATAAATAATTAAAAGTTTTTCTTCTTTAAGACAAATTGTCTTATATTGAAGACTTGAAATGTTTTTATAAATTCTTTAACTGAACTAAGAATTTGTGAATTATCTGACTATAGACTCCACTTTAGTGTAAGTGAAGAATACGAATATTCAGTTACTCGACATTCGCCTCAAAAGTAAGTATTTATTTAATCAATTTTATAAATTAATATTTTTATATAATCAAGTTAACATTTAAGAAATTGAGTATTTAAGAAACTTTAATTTATATATTTTATATTTTTAACTAAACATTTGGCTATTATTTACTATTATTTTATGTTCTCTTAATATTATTTGTCATACAATTAATCAAAATATTTTTAATATTAACTAGTCCCCCCCCTCTCCCTCTAATAAACCTAAACATAACACAAACATTAATTTAATTGAGTTTTTTAAATATTAAAATAATTGTCTATTTTAGAGCCATTTCTGTCTATAACCCCCTCTTTACTCAATTGTCAAACCCGTAGCCTTAATAAAATTAATGCTATTAGTGCTTAACTCTACAACAATAGCTCGAGCTTTCAATAAACAAAACTAATTTTTTTAATTTTCATTTTTGCAAAAACTTTTGCACGTGCTAAAATACATTGTTTTACCCGACAGAGAAAAGGAGAGAGACAGAACATAATTTTCTTTAAATATAGAATTAATTTTCAATTATTAAGCCATATTATAGAAAATGATTTAATAGTTTCTGTATATGTATTTGTTTAAACAAACTTTAAAAAATGATTTTTTTAACATTAATTTTATATACGTGTTTAAACAATTATTATTTAACTTAAAGTCATTCAAATATATTTCCAATTTATTATTTAAATTTAATAGTTGATACTTAATTTTAAACTTAATTAACATAAAAATATATCAAAACTAATAAATTGATTTTAGTTTTGATTGTTTTGGAAATTTAAATATTGAATAAAAACCAAAATTTTATTACTCTGTTCTCAAGTGTGAATAAAAAAGTCAATTGAAATTAATTATAGTTTCAAGTATTTTGTTTTGCTAACTTTTAAAATTTAGAAATTCTTTATTTTTTGATTTTTTGTTGAGAGCCTAAAAACTAATAAATAGTTTGTTAATTGTAACACTGTTGATTGAACCTATAAAAAGTTCAATTTTTTTAATTGATGAAAAATTACGATTTAGATTAAAATTGTGTCGATTTTTGTTTAACCTTTGAAGAATTCTAGTTTTTAAATTGATTATATTTTAATCAAAACAAACCTATTAAATTAAATTGTTTAAAGTAATATATTTATTATTACAATTAATTAATTTTAATATAACTTAAACTATATTAGAATTTATACATTATATGCGTCTAATTTTAATGCAATTAAGTTAATAAATGCCATAATTTTAATATTAATATATTGTTACAAATAATTAATTTTTTCATAACTCAAGTGAGTGAAGCAATTGAATGAATTTAAAATTTCAATTTAATAAAGCTTTGAATTGATCCGAAAGCGCAGATCAGCGGTCAGTCACGTATTTCTTGACAACTGTTTGCTCTCTCTATGCGTTCAGACCTAAGGATGAGTTAAGAATTTGTTTCTATTGAGGCCTAAATGAAATGGAAAAAAGCAAAACAAACGCTGGAAATAGTGTCCGCCTTTCAATTAAGCAGTTCTATTGTGTTGGCGCTGCTTCAGCCCCTCTGCCCCTACCCCCACACCCCTGGCCCTGGCCTTTGCTATTGAATTAAAGTAAATGATTTAGATTTAGTTATTGTTTGCCTCATTAGAATCACTTCTTTGCATACAATCAATAATAGCCGCGTTTTGAGCCATTGTTCAAATTTGTGGATTTAATGCCGAGTCAAGAGTTAATTATACAAACGCTTCCCATCTATTAGACAATTCTAGTAGAGTTCGCATATTCTTATTGTTCTCTTTTAATGTATAAATAAATGAAAAATTAGTTTTTTCTTAACTTATATTTCAAAGAATATAAAATTGAATTAATTTAAAATAATTGCAAAAAATCTGAATTTAATGAATTATGAATTAAGCGTTAAGTTATGTTTGAAAATAGCGATTGTTTTTACAGTTTTGTTATATCAAAACTCGTGGTCAGACATAATGCCAAACATTTTTGTATAGAAATGTGTGAAGAAATAGTGAATTTTTGAACTGTCAGTCGTCGGGTACGGGAGGTCTGTCTGACAACTATGCCTTTCAAGTATGACATTATACGGCATGTATTGCATGTATTTAGTTATCAAAAAAGATTACTCAAAGCAGTGCTGAGTCTGAGTGTCAGACTATAACAGCAATAATAATAATAATAGAGTACTGGAGAAAGGCAGTCAAAAACGGTGACAAAAATTTATTTTAAACTTATTTTCAATGAATGCCTTTACAATAGACAACAATTGGAAAAAAATCCTTTCAATAAAAATCACAACTTCCTAAAAATCCAATATATTTTGCAATAATTTTTAGATAACCTTAAGTTTAGGTTAGGAATTATTTAAAGGAATTTGTGCTTGCCAAAACAATCTTGCTTATAATTAATTCAATTTATATTCAAAGCTAAGTTCGAGTTTTCTCTCCATGAGAAAGGACTACAATAATTGGTATTAGTTTTTGAACAAAACATATTATTTAGTTATTCTTTTGTTTGCATTGAAATGAGGTATTCGTTTTGCTCACAACACACAACAGACTCAAACATACAATTGATTTACAATTCAATCGCTTTTAATGTATTTTTCATAGCAAACAATTGGAGCAATGATTAAGAAATTCAAATATTTTTGAAGACAATTGAATATAGAATGCAGTTATTGTAATATTGAGTCTATTGTTTGGCGTTGTTGGTTATGACAGCAAAAGCCAGAGCTACTCATACCAGTACAGGCCAAAGACGCATAGAGGCATAGAGGCAAACAGGCAAACGGGCCTGGAACAATTGTGTGTTGAGTGGCATTGAATTGCTCAATCGTATTGTTCTTCTATTGTTGGCACCACTTCTTAGCCATCACTAGCGCTAAAGACATCGCAAAGACTGCACTGAAGAGAGTATAGAGAGTACGCAAAGTAGAGAGAGAGAGAGAGAGAGCAGGAGAGAGAGAGAGAGAGCAGGAGAGAGAGAGAGAGCAGGAGAGAGAGAGAGAGCAGGAGAGAGAGAGAGAGAGCAGGAGAGCTTAGAAAATGAGAAAATATGAATTGATAAGCAGAAAAGGGAATTGATAAGTGAACTGGTGGTTCTAGTGCTGGTAGTTCGGTGCTGGTGGTTCAGTGCTGGTGCTGTGCTGTAGTGTTGCAATGGATGTTAGTCTATGTATATGTTTGAAGCGAACAAAAGACGACAAATCAAATGACAGGCTTTATATGCGATTGTCTACATAGAGAGCCTATTATTAGTTCAATCCATTATGAATGCAGTCTATCAGTGAGTCTATGTATGTATGTTTGGATGTAAGGCCTCAACAATGTATTCGGAATATGTATTTATGAATATATCTATTGTCACAGAATAGGCATAATTTGAGGTACACTAGAACGAGCACAGAGTGAGCACAGAGTGAGCACAGCCCTAATACATTGACAGCCAATTGAAAAGATTCTTTATTAAATGTCAAAATGTATGAACAAAATTATTGAGAGCCGGGATTAAGCATAATCGGGTGGTACGCAAGCTATGGTTATTAGCAAACAGAGGTGGGCCCACCTATTCTAATATGACGCACACAGGCATAGGCATAGGCACAGGAACAGGCAATGGCATAGGGCCCACAGGGATAACTGAATTAGCTTCGAGGCGACCATTATTTTAATATAGAGCCAAAACTGAGACATATTCGAGATATTAGTTTGGAAGTGGACCTCCAAAGAACTCACTCCTATATTATTATTAACTAATAATCAGTACATTCACAGCCATCAGCTCATCCACTAATTATGACTTAATTCTCATCAACTTCTTCTCAAATCTCCAATTCATTTTCCAAATATATTTCTGAATAATTTCATCAATTTCTACCATTTTTATAGCTTTATTATTACACTCTTTTTCTCTAAATAAAATCAAACATTTCTTTATTCATATCACTTAAAACGAAATTATTTCACTTTTTCTTATAGTCATTATTAATAAATAATATTTAATTAAGTGAAATGAAAGTCAATGTCTCTTTTTGTTACATAATTAACATTTATGTATTACAATAATAACACAACAAATCCTGACGCAAACCAAATTCAAATCAATAATAGTTTTATTAATTATTCATTGAATTGATAACAGTATTGATTAGATCTTTAAAGATATTTAGCAAAAGCAGTAAAAATTGAGTTCAAACTCAAACATTCATTAGAGAATCAAATGCTGTTATTAACTGATGTTTTGCAAAAATTATTTAATTAAAATACAAATATCTATACAATTAATACGAGTTTTGTCTTGTATTCCGAAATGTGTTGAAGGGCTGAAAACCAGAATTGATATCTCAATAACAAGAACTACTGTAACAGTTCTGTATTTAAATGTTGCGATTCATGAGATTTGCATTTAAATAATTTAAAAATAATTATTCAAAAGAGTCGTCATTTTGTACATTAGCACTCATTTAATTATATTTAGTGAGAAAAGGGTTAAACAGTGTCGGCTATAAAGAGAGGAATAGGGCTCTAAAATTGGCTTATTATGTAAAACACGTAGAGATCGTAATTGCATTATTAAATATTCAAATTTTTGTCTTTTCTTTGTGTCAACAGAATGTTTCCCTCGTTTCGCATACGTGTGTCGGGTTTGGACAAAAAGGCCAAATATATAATGCTTATGGATATAGTGGCGGCCGATGACTGCAGGTATAAGTTCCATAACTCGCGTTGGGTTATGGCCGGGAAGGCCGATCCGGAAATGCCCAAGCGAATGTATATCCATCCGGACTCCCCGAGCACTGGCGAGCAATGGATGCAAAAAGTAGTCTCATTTCATAAGCTTAAACTCACAAACAATATCGCAGACAAACATGGATTTGTAAGTATAAACTCAGCAATACTTTGAGTTCGCATTAATTGATGATTTGGTTCGGTGTCGGTGTTGATTGAGCAGACGATCCTGAACTCGATGCACAAGTACCAACCTCGGTTCCATCTAGTCAGAGCTAACGACCTGCTCAAACTGCCATACAGTACGTTCAGGACTTACGTGTTTAAGGAAACCGAATTCATTGCTGTCACTGCATATCAAAACGAAAAAGTAGATAAACTTTCTAGTATGCAACATTCTATTAAAGTTATATGTTTTCTCTTTATGATTAGATAACCAGGTTAAAAATAGATAACAATCCGTTCGCTAAGGGCTTTCGGGAAACCGGGGCCGGAAAGAGAGAGAAAAAGTATGTGTTTCGATAAATTTGATGAATGTCTGTGTTAGCACAGTTTATAACACTCGTTACTAAACAGTTATGTTTTAAATGTTTGCACAATTAGGCAAATAGTGATTGGTATGAATAGCGCCCGATCTCTCACTTATGAAAGTGATAACGACGTGAAGAACATGACTTCAGGAATGTTAGACAAACTCAAAGATAACGATAAGTCGTCGGCTCTGGACTATTCAGATGATGACGACGAAAGGGTTGACATCGACGATGAGTCTCCCATTGCTCGCAAAACACCGGACCGAACATCTGGAGACAAGAGTGAAGGTGAGCTAACTATCACTTTATGACTAGACTATGAGTTGTACGAGTTGTCTGACTCTAACTCTAACCGATAATCGAATTAAAACTGCAATTAAGCGAAAGCAGTGGCCGTGTGCTGGCAGTCGAAGCAGTGGAAGCAGTGTTAGCTTCACATTCAGCGCATTGTCTGTCTTCCTGTCGCACATCTCAGTAATGAGCAATTGTGCCAATTGTACGGATTCTGGAATTGTATGGAAAGCCATTCGAAGCCATTCTCGGTTTGGTTTGGTTTGGAATGGAATGGTTTGGTTATACTTTGCTTACATGCCTTGCTTTGCATCGTTGCGTAAACAGCAAAAGCTCTTCTTGTTTGCCTGATCTGTCTGTTCTGCTCTGTGCTCTCTTTGCTCTCTGTGCTCTATTCTGGTGCAATCCATCCCTAAAACATACAGCACCAGCATTGCCGGTATATCCATTGAAGAAATGCCTGTGCGATAGGTTGAGCTAATGCCTACCGCATTCTCAATGCAAATACTTTGTATAGTTTTGGTCTCTTTTAAAGAGAATTTTTGTTCGCATCGATGCCAGTGTTCACGCTTTCGGTGGTCTTGAAGGGATGGGACGTTGTGTGCAGTTTGTAATGTCAAACCATTTATGTAACTATTGCTTCGACTGATTCTGGTCTATAATTAGTGGCCATGACGTACGACAGAGACTAACGTTTTTTCATAATATAATTTATGACATTCATCGTTGATTATATGGGCGCGGATTGACAAAATTCACATGTCGGTGCTGCCTGTGCTGCCTGTGCTGCCTGCACTGTCGATCTTTTGACTTCATTAAAGCAGCATTAAGTACACATTCGTATGAATGTTATGATATTTTATATTATTAATAGAATGTCTGTTCGAAACTTTACATCTTTTACATACATTACTATAATATTTATATTTTGCAAACATTATATGACATACAGTTTAGGCTATAGTCTGTATTCGCATTACTGCCATCACTGCCACTTGCAATGCATATTAATTGAGTCGTGAGTTGTTTTATGGCGCCAAACCTCTGTTTAGGACCTGCCACACTAAATTAATTGTTGCCCGAGCTGGCTGGCTCTCTCTCTCTCTCTCCCCTTCCTCCCTCCCTCCCTCCCTTCCTCCCTCTCCACTCCAATATGGAATATAAGGAATATACAGTACATCTGAGCGCTTAGATATTGTATTATACATATTATTCACATTATTTAATGAAGTTCTCTCCAATCCATTACAATTCCGAACTAACCTTTTTTAAAATCAATTTTAAAATACTATTATAATATTGTAGTTATAATGTGGTCTTAATGTAAAATAGGTAGGAATGAGCCATTCATTAGACGTACTTACAATTCCTACTACTCTTTACTTTTGACTTCAAATTCAGAGCTTAAGGCGATTCAGAGCTTTTGACTTCAAATTCAGAGCTTTTGAAAATTTATAATAAAATATTTATTTAGTGCTATACTCTTATCCAAATTTCAAACTTATTCTCAGTTCTATTTTGAAATCAATAGTTTGAATGTTTTAAATAAAAATAATTTATTAAATTTAATTGAAATACTATAAGTATGTTATATATATTTATTAATTTAAATTATATATTTATTTTTAAAAATATATGTAGTTTGTTTGAAATTAAATTATTTTTGTCATATAAAATAAAAGCAAAAATATTGAGTAATATTTGTAAACTTTTATCAAAAGACTTAATTTGATTGTTTTTGTGCAATAAAATTTTAAAAGCTTATTTATTTACTGTTTTCCAATTCATAAAATGATTTTTAGATTAAGCTAGTTACATTAAACAAAATACTTTGCTTATTATTAAAGTTTATAAAATCTGCTCTGGAGCATAATTATGGACATGATACTTAAAACAGGATTGACCAAGGTTGACCGAGTCAGAGGTAGAAATGAAATTGCTTATTCTTTTCTAAAATTCTCAGTTGGAGAATTTTTGCCATTTTGACAATTTAACCTATTTTAAACCGTATTTAGACTAAATTTAGCCCTAATTTATTCAAAAACTCTTTAAAAATTTGTCGGCTGCATTAGGTTAAAAAATTGCGCATAATAGAATATATTGAAATAATTAATAGTTTTAAACAATTTTATTAAAATTTATAGGATTAATACTTTTATAAATTTATTTTTTTAAACTTAAATATAAATATAAACTAAATTAAAATTTATTAGTATGTTTAATAAAAGTATAACAATATATAACTTTGTAAAAAAAACTTATTTTGGTTTTTTAGGTAATCTACTATATATTAAATATTTGGGGTAATTGACTGCAGTTATAATAAAATAATTATTAATTTAATATACAGGTATTTAACAGTTTATTTGATTTTATGGGTTTTATAAAACATCAATAATCGCTTAAAATGAAATATATTATTAAAGATTTATTAAATTGTTTATCTTTATATATAATCAAAATTATCGATTATAAAACACGTTTAAAGATATAATAGCTATTAATGATTTAAATATGAATTTTATTTAAAGATATTTATACTATAAATTGTTCAGTCAAACACTTTATAGAATGTAACATTTTTAAAATTACAAATATTACTTTATCTACTTTATTTTAATAAATTCTAATAATATTTTCAAAATCTGGGAAAATTTTTGCCTGATTTCCTTCTCAATTCCTGGTTTAATTGTAAACTATCTAGAAAATTTATAATAGTTAAAAAGTGAAAAACTAAATCTACTTTAGATAATTTACATAATAATCATAAGCAAGAAGTGAAGAAGCAATAATTTTAAATTGTATTTGGGTTTTAAATGGGTTAGCGATTTAAAAAACGGTTTTACTTTTTTACTCAAATACGTCTATAACTTATCAAATTCTATATCAAAAGTGTTTCAAATCCTGGAATAATCTTTATAACTTACTTAAATATTAGTAAAATTTAGCGTTGTTCAGTTTTAGTTATTAAATTCAAACTTAAACAAAAGAAATCTCCTCGGGTAATTTAGTGTCTTGGCGAAAAGATTGATATATTTTCTAGTTTTATACTGATGTCATATGTTTAACTTGGTTTATATATATTTTTATTAATGTTAGTTATAAAACATTAAGTGATTTGTTTATAATTATAAAAAATGCCAATCACTTCACTGAGACATTAAATTGCCAGAGTAGGTTCCATTTGTTTAAATTTGACTGTACAAGTTTGTCCATTTGTTATATACTTTGTTATACAAACAGTTTCATATATATGTGACCAAAAGTGATGTAGTAGACATAACTATCGCCTAGACCATAAGCTATTGCATTGTTAATTAGCTGTTATTTTGCAATTTAAAGTTTAAAGTAAGTTTATATTCAATAATCAAACTGCACTTATTAATACAAATTTTCTCATTAAACAATTCTTTAAGTTTTTAATTTAATTCTTTAATTTTCTGATTTAATTTGTTTTATACAATAATTAGTTTAAAAATAGCAAAATATTTATAGATTACAAAAGATTATTAACACAAAACTAAAACATTTGTTTCTAATTGATTTATAAATTAAATTTTTAGTAGAAACAAAATTGATGTTTAAATTTTAGTCTTGTTACTAATAATGTTCATAATATAAAATAATCCAGTTAATTCGAGAGCAAAATCAATAAATGTATTTAATTTAGATTTGAACACATTTAATTGATATTTAAATATTATTTTATTTTATTTAGCCAGAATTTTATTTTGTTTGATATATTTATAAACCGTTTTGTTTATCAGTGAAAATGAATTAAACAAAGAATGAAAACTCGAATCATAAGTCTTATGAAATCTCGAAACGTTTATATTATTAATAGACTGAAAGCAAACTGTTTTAGTGATATAATTAAATGAGAAAACATTTGTTGACTAGTATTGTAAGTTAATAATAATAATAAGGATAAGTAAACAAAAATCTTTGTTAAAAGGTCTACCAGGATGAAATGATCGCCTAATTTGAATTTAAAATTTAACGACTAAAGTAATAAATAACACATTAGGGATACCTTTATTTCACTCAACATATAGTATTTGGTAAACAATATCTAATCTAAAACTATTTAGTCATTGACAGGAAAAGCATAATTTAAAATTCATTTCCTCAGACCTCAGATCAGGACTTTTGAAGATAGAACTAAACTACAAAAATATGAATGAAATTTATTCTCTTTTTATTATATAAATATTTTTATATATTTACATAATAGTGAGTGAGTGAGGAATGAAGGAGAGGGAGGGAGGGAGAGTGAGAGAGGGAGAGCAGGAGAGAGAGAGAGAGAGAGAGAGAGAGAGAGAGAGAGAGAGAGAGAGAGCGCGAGGGGGAGAGAGAGAGAATCAATCTAGGCATTTGTTGCAAGCATTTTAAATCATAAACGTCATATAATTTTGTTTTTATTTTAATATTTAAATTGCCTTACTCAATTTTATTTTTTGTATGTTATAACAACATAAAATTAATAATATTTTAGTTCTAAATTTGATTGATAACACAGAATAAACAGAATATTTTTAATATTGAGAAACCTTTAGGTGTTTCGAATTCGATTTTAATTTATTGATTATAAACCCATAAAAAATCGTTTTTACTAATTAAACCAAAACTAGAACTAAAGCCTTTGTTCATTAGTTTGACATTAAATGACGGTTTCTATGATTTGACTTAGAATTAGACGAGAATTGATCGAAAGATCCAAACATAAAGACTTCTTATTGAATAAACTCGTTTCGAACTGACTATTAATATTTGAAAGGGAGAGAGAGGTTTAGGTTTAGGTTTAGGTTTTGCACTTTCCTTTTTGCAAATTACAAAAACTAATTCCAAGTATTATATGACAAATAATAATAGTTTTTATACTTATTTAACGAATCGCACGACTGGAGCCTTATTAGGCAAAGAGAAAGAAAAAATCATTACCTGATGTGATGACAATTGCAATGGTTATGGAATATGTCTTGTTTTTTGCTACGGAATAAATCTCATAATTTCACACATTCTTAAATCATATTATCAGTAATGCGTTTCGAAGTAATTATATTGTTTGCTCTTTTATGCAATACTATTCGTATAGTCGTATAGATTTTGAAATATTATTTTTGCTTTTAATTAATTGTAAGTTTGATCAAAGATATGTCTGTTAAACAAAAACCCAGATTTGCTGATAATTAGTTGAATTTATATATAAATATAAAACTAAATATATAAATGTAAAAATGATTTTATCGGAAAAGAATGAGAAAATATGATCCGTTTGAATCACGTAAGGCCTGATTGTATCGCATAATTAGTCCACTGTTTCAGCTGTGGTTTACATTGGAATACGTCGAGTAATGAGGAGAAGCGAACCTATTCTGTGCTTACAATAGCACAGTTAGTCCGAAGCCGAGCCACTAATCAATTAAACTTTTTAACGATCTCATAGTCTAACGGCTCGTATATTGTAAAGAATGAGAGATCTTGTGTTTGCTCTAACTTTTTTTGCTTCTTTAATATCGAACGACTTACCACTAATTGTCAGATACTATGCATTACTTCTCCTCTTCTTCACTAAATAAAGTTATTTGAGTTATGAGTTTAAAACAAACATTTTATGTAGAGTTTGCGTTGAGTGCCCCTCAAGACTCCAAACTTGAAAGACTCCCCAAATTCCTTCGCCTCATAAACCGCATAAATCGCATAAATTTTATTTTGAAAACAAAAACAATTAAATTCTCGACTAATAGACGTGTTTTGATCGTTTCAGAAATCATTGGAACAATTGATGTGAAGGAAGAGCTAAACAAGAGTATGTCCAACAACACGAGTGCCAGCGATCGGTGCAATGACTACCACTCGTCGGAACTCAACTATACCGGAGCCTTCAATAGCAGTCTTCTCTATGGTCTGCCGCCAGTCATTCCGCGCCTTTACTCGACTCCGGGCGCACCCATTCATGGCAGCAATGCTTCCGCCGAAGAGGCCGCGGCTATGGCGCGACTGTCAGCCGGCTTGGGCGCTATGCCGGCCTGGTCTCCATTCCTTACTCCCCACCACCAGGGCTCGGGCTCCCAGTGCGCGACCAACGCGTTTGGTTGTGGCTCATCACCATTTGGAGGCACAAATATGTCGTTTCCGTTCTTCACGGCCTCTCCCCTGGGCTTTCATCCGCTTGACTTTTCCTCAATGAGAGTTCCCGTTCCAATGGGCGGGTCATTGCCAATGGCCGACTTCGACCTCAAGGGCTTCGATCCCAGAGCTGTTCTCAGTGCCTATATCGGAGATCTGACTAATTCACGACTCGTTAATCCCGAACCGGCAGTGCCTTTGACGCCACCGAACACCTCGAGTGAGTCGAATCCAACGCCAGTGCGCTCAGTGTGTGAGTCATCGTCGGGTGCCAGTGCTGGCCGAGTGCTGTCGGAAGTGGCGGACAATCGGGATGTGTTGGCAGCCCTGAATCAGGCGAACCAGCGTTTCAAAGCAGTGAGTGGTGCCCAAGCACTGGGACATCGGTTTTTCCCCTACAATGTCAGACCATTTCTACTCAACGCTCAACAGTCTGTGCAACAGCACAGGCACTCGCACTCGACTTCTCCTACCGATAAGTTGACGCCAGATAAGAAGAGCGGCCAAAGTCGACAGAACGGGCGGACAGTGTCGCCCAACCAGTCGCCCAATCAGTCCCCGCTCAGCAATAACTGTTCGAATGAAAGTCATGTTAGCTCTGAAAAGAACTCTTCGGAAGAGCCGTCTCATAGAATATCGAATTCCGGTTCTCCGATTCCAGAGCTCAAGAATATACAGAGAATGGTCGAGGGGTTGGACACGAGAGGGACTCCTATTTTCGTTCCTACAACTGTGTCATAGATCTAAAGAGTATTTAAGTATTGACTAAAATATCCAAACATTGGTTAAGAATCGTTGAAAAGTGACTCTCATTTGCAATTGAATGGTGTGCTGGAACTGGAGCTGGAGCTGGGCTTTCATACAACTCAAGCTACTCAACAATATATAGTATTAATACAACAATAAATGTACAACAAATCCAACAAAACATTACTTTCCTTACATATGACTGCGCTCTCCTCCAGTGTCTAATGTCATAGCGAACCTCCTTCTTGTCAGTCAATATATCCTCTCTATTCTCTCAATCCTCTCTGTCCTCTCTGTCCTCTCATTCCAAATAAGCATATATTGAGTCTAATCGCCGATTGGTTCAACAATTCTCTGTCTCCCAAATGGATATATGAAGAGTGGACAACAACTACGACTACTACTAAGACAGCATCACTATGACCACTACGACCACTACGACCACTACGACCACCATTACCAACACTACCACACTTCTACCCCAACTGACCTATTGTCAAACTAGACTAAGTGTATCGATAATTGATTTGAAACTTCCTTCGATTGGTTCACTCGTTTAATCAAAACAATGTTATTTCCAATTCTGATAACTTTTATTATTTAAAAACTTAATGTAAAGCCAAATATTGAGCTAAATATAATGCTATTTAGTTTAAATGCATTCTATTGTAATATAACTTAATTATAATTGATATGAGATTACATTGAATTCAAATAATTTCTCCATTATTAACATTATTAATTATTACATTACAATCAATCATTGATTTATTTTGCGAATTCATTCAAAACCAAACTTCCCTTTAGTTGTAAACGAATGCATAAGCGGTCGAACATTATTGCATAGTTGGAGTCATATCAAGAGTGTTAACTACAAGTATATAGTGCTTAAGAATACAATTAAATAAGCTATTGCTGGCACTCATCCTGTCTGGCAGTAACAATAGGTGTGAATATTTTAGTTTATGTAAAGTCAAACATTTTCAATTTTTTTATTTATTAAAATTTAAAACATTTTTTTCAAAATTTAATTAATTAATTGTTTAAATATGCGCCTGCTTATCAAAAAAAAATTATAAAGTGTTATACAGTGGAGTTTGTGGCAAAAGTTAGAATTTCAGTTCAATTTGTTTAATGAATATATTTAAAGAATAATTGTCAGAATAATAGAGCAAATGATACAACAAGACAAACATTTAGTGCAACAATATTTAGTCAATTCTTGCATTTATTTAATTAAGTTTTAAAACAATTTGTTGGAAATTAGTCGAAAACAAAGTTATAGTAATGAGAGAATGTACTGAAAACAGTGTCTAAGAAATGGTTTGTTAGAATTGTAGGAAATAGTGTTGAGTCAGAAAAGATGGAAACGTTGTCTGAAATGAGAAACTAGCGAATAATGTCTATAGTAAACCATATTAAGAGTAGTCCGGCTCAAATTTGCAGCTTTGATGGCATTGCGGATTTTGTCTCGACATGCGTAGGGCCGTAATGCGGATTTTGCAGCCGCACTGGTGGTTAAGCCCATGCGCCAGAGCCTAAGTCTAAGCCTGAGCCTCGGCTGACTGTAATATTGGTTCGGCTGCAAGCCCCAAACCCCAAACCCGGTTCGCCCGCTGTTCCGCTGGCGACGATGTCATGTCATCTCTATATTCATCAATTCAAGACTCGCACCAATAGGGGTGGAAAGACTGCTTTCAAGTCTGAACAGGAAAAAACTTACATTTTTTGAAAGGTATTGTTATTATGGTTTTCAACCTAAATGGTTATGAATTGTTTGCAACAAATTTTGCAAATATTTACTTATCTCTAATGATATTATTTAAGTTGATATACAATTTTGAAAACACTCTCAAAGCCTAATTCAGTTATGCAGTCATGCGTTCACCAAATGCTATACTATTCTGCAGGACATCCCTCACAATGGCCAGCAATGCAGTGATGATGATATATCAGCGCTGATAGCACTGCAACGTAAGACAACACTGATTGTTCACTGTCAAGGGTGTATTTAGGCCTGTTAGGCCTGTTAGCCCTGTTAGCCCTGTTAGCCCTGTTAGCCCTGTTAGCCCTGTTAGCCCTGTTAGCCCTGTTAGCCCTGTTAGGTCTTTTTAATCATTAAAATTGTTACGTTTGCTCAGTTACTGTGTTTGATGTGTTGGGGCTGTGTTTGCCATCAATGCAGTGCTAGTTTCAAATGAGGGATTACCTCCACTCAGGTTGTGTTGGCTCTATAAATTATGCATGGTCGTGATCCGTACCGGGCATTACTCTTCCAATCTATTGGCTAATTGAGTTAGTTCAAATACACTGACCTGTGCACTGTCTGCATTGTTTGACAATTCTAAGTAAAAATATAATTGTGATACTAATTGTGGTAATTTTAAATTTATTTATAAGTTTTTGCATTTAGCAAATTATTTTATTTTAAAGAATATTTGCTAGAACTATTATTATTTAAAGTAATTAAAAAAAGATAAAATTGTAAATATTATCATATAGTCTAATAAAATACTTATTAAAATATTATAAGATAATTTTTTAATTTCCGGTAATTTTACTAATAATTTGCCCGGTATCGTTCAACTCTAACGAATATCTTATGCCAACTAATTAGTGAGACCATAGCATAGTTTGCACAGAATTTTTCACTCAACCAGATTTATATTTATAAACATATGAGTAAATTATATGAGTTATTCACTGTATATATATATATGAGAGAGAGAGCAGGAGAGAGAGAGAGAGAGCAGGAGAGAGAGAGGGAGAGAGAGGGAGAGAGGGAGAGAGAGAGAGAGAGAGAGAGAGAGAGAGAGAGAGAGAGAGAGAGAGAGAGGAGAGCAAGATATATATGTTTATATATATACTGTATAAGTTATACGAATACCTTATGTGTACAGTATGTGTATATGTAAGTGTATGTATTATATGTGTGAGAGTGAGGTGAGTTCGTGCTTTGTGAATGAGTTTGTGAAAGCCCCCCAACGCACGGCAGGTTTCTTGGAGCCACATATCAACAGCCTGAGCCAGGCCACAAGCAGCTTAGGTTAAGTTTAAATTAGATACTCAAACTGCAGACACTCTAAATTATCGCCGTAGTAGAGCCATAGGTATGAGCCATAGGTATGGGATGGAATAGGGCTATAATGGTAAGGCATGTGATAGAGAAGCTATTGAATGCTACTCATACTCACTATTTGTTTTAAAATGTTAAACTGTAAGCACTGTAAGCACTGTATGCTAGGCTAAACTCATCAGTATATACCTCATGTCATTCGACTCTGCGTTTAGGCACCAATGTATATGAATAGGCGACCAAACGGCGCCCATAATCTGTCACGACCCCTCACAGGCCCACAATTCTTGAGGTCTTCTCAATTTAGTGCCCCTCTTCACGCCTAGCATTGCATCTCGAGGTTCGAGGTTTGTCTTAACTTTTTTGTTATGCGTTTAGGTTTTGCTTTCAAAAGCCCTACAGCACTAAAACTAAATCAACTAAATATCAGAACATCAGCGTATCTGCTCGTAAATTACATTCACAGACATCGAGAAAGGCGCCCCTATTACCATGTTCTTCCACTTATTATATCTCTCAAGTCTTCAGTTCAGTTCAGTCCTCAGTCCAGTCTTCCACGTCTTGCCAATTGCCAATTGCCAATTGGACCACTTCTGATACGATACTACTCGACTCGACTCAACTCGACTCCAACATACCTCTAATACCTCTAATACCTCTAATACCTGAGATATTGTGATTCTGCGATACTGTGTGAACGCATTAAAACATGCATTGCCTCCAAGTTTGGCGATAATACTGCTTAACCTGTAAACTACCCAAACTATCAAATTGTCACTATAGCACTATCAGAACATCTCCCGTTTCGATGCCATCCAAGCCATACCAAACCATCCATGCCAGTCCTGCCAAAGATGCCAGAGTCAGCGCTGCCAGTGCTGCACAATCGCCTTCAATATCGCAATTAATTGCGCTCTATATGACTCATGAAGTACTGCTAAAAATGATTTACGTACTGAAACCAATATTAATGATAATACTCTAACTAAGCATTCAGTTTAGACAAACATTATCTTTAATGTTAAGAAAAATTTACAACTTATCCCAAGTTTTGCGATAAAAACAATATTAAATTAAACAAAATATAGCTTAAATTAATTAAATAATTTTTGGTAAACTGCAACAACATTAACGCTTAATATATTTATATAAATAGTAAATTATATCATATTATTATTCTATATAATATAGTAATACTATATATATAATTAGAATAACGATAAGAATTAATAATTGTTTATTAAATACTAAATTTGCAATATAAATTAAAAATCAGTAATTATTTTATTTATAAAATATTCTACATTATAATAAATTACAATTTTTACTTATAAATTTATTTTTAATGTTTACTTAAATAAATCTACAATAATGTTTTTAGTTAAAAAAATTTTAATACTTTGTCAAGTTGTAATTATTGTCTTGTTCATTTATTCATTCACCCAATTAGTAATTACATTAGATTTTAATACATAATCTAATCCAGAGATTGAGAAGGAGAAGATCAGCCAAAAATCCCCTTGATTTTGAAAATTGGCATTTATCCCCCCCCCCCCTAGCATTTGATTCGAGAAAAGATA
>JAQFXP010001749.1:0-17801 GCA_034693685.1 Belba bartosi
TCACATCTGAGGCAAAACCCGACGCTATTTGTCGCTCCAAAGTCACAAATATATGCGAATAATCTTTTTTAATGTCTATTACTTTATATCCGACGTAATCGGTTGGCATAAAACAAATTGGAATGTTGCTTGCTAAATTAAAATGTAAAATTAGTGAATGACAAATAAATACTTTACAGAAACTATAATTTACAATTTATTGATTTATCCAGGTTGAAACAGCATTTTCTCACCAAACAGTCATCTTTACTAATGTCTGGCACAATCTAACCGTTCATTTTTAATAATTTTATTACATTTCTGAGTATTGAAACAATTAAAATGCAATACAAATAATAAATAAAAAAATTTATTCAACACGTTTATTTTTTTAAAAATTTTTATTAAACTATTCTTAATCATATAAATACAAATATATCGTACTATATCTAACTTAAATTAATTAGTTTTTCTAAATTAACCTTGACATTAAATCAAATTCTAATTTAAAACACTAGTTTAATAAAGTTAAATTATTATCTAAAAACAATAATAATCTATATTTATAATTTATATAATTGAAAATAAAATTTATACAAAAATTATCTTATTCAATTAATTTTTAAAGTGATCAGTTTATTTAAAATGCTTTTTCTGAAATGATTAAACTGCACGTTATAATAAATTTAGTAAAACATGTTAACAAATATACTTGTAATTTTTTAAATAAACAAGATTAAAGTTGAAATTAACTTAATTATTAAAATATAAATTGCATTAAATAGAAAAGTTCTTAATTTAGAGCAACGAAATACATTAGTTGTCATTGTATTAAAAAAAACTTTTTGTTTTAAATACATTATTTAGCAAATATTTTTTGAACAATAACATCAATTATACGCACATTTATAAAATATTACTCGTCAACTAACATCACCAATCTTAAAGTTGTATTATTTCACAAAATTTTAAAAATATTCTCAAATCAAATAATTTATTAAATTTAGAAATAATTTATCGATTAATCAACAAAATTGATACAAATATACAAAAGTTTAACATGCTGGTTTTAATTTACATATTAATGTCAATAGCGTTTGATACAATATTTTGAATATCAAATCTATGTTTAATTACACTTGCTATTAAGCAAAGTTTACTCTGGCTAGTTGCATCCGAAACATATAGCTTGATCAATTTATTTATTTTATGTTTTGTTTGTAAAATAATTCCAAACAGTTATCAAAAATTTGTGAAAAATTTAGAAAATAATTATTTGAGTCAAACAAATGAAATGTCGACTAAAGACAAACTGAATCTAATGTTAATCAAAGATTTCAAACCGAATGTGTGTTTAAATGCATTGAATTTGTTTAACATAAACACAAATACATTTATTTCGTCTATTTTTTTAGTCGTTACTTATTCAGTGATTCTCATTTAGACAACATTGCAGTAGATATTAATTATACAGTTAATCCCAAATATGTATAAATAATAAACGTGAAGATGCATTATAAAACTATGTGCCTTGCCCAATTTGCTCTTATTAAGATAATTTAACATTGTACATTTTTAAAATGTACAGAAAAATTCCGTTGCTTTTAAAAGAGTTTACCCATATCAGAGTTGTCTTTGTGCGGGTCTAACTGTAGGAATAGTTTAAAGTTATAAAACTGTTTCTAAATCTCAATATTAGAAACTGTAAAATATTATTAAACAATTAGTATTGAATTACATATCAATAAATATTTTATGATTTAAGTCTAGTTATAAAATAAAAAATTTATTTATAAAATAATTAATACAAATATAACTCCCGTTTATAGTCGATAGTCCGATAGAGACAACCGTCAAATAGCCATTGTTTGGACAGTCGACCGATAGATAGTTAATACTCAAACCAAGTTTTATAACCATTGCATACATTGCCTACATATGCCCATCTGTGCTTAACAGTATCTATCTTTGCCTACCTGTGCCGCACTAAGTGTACACTCAATGATCTACAAAATATCGATTCAAACACTGCTCATCATTATGAGTGCGGCCACAGACCCAACATCTCTATACCCGACCACTACTGGATTAAAGACCAAATACTCGGAAAACTCAACGATTGCGTCAATTGCGTCAACGATTGAGTTTGAATTCAAAAATCAAAATAATTACTAAATGTTGAGTCGAATTCTGTTCATAAAATATTTATTTATTCAAATAAATAAATTCAGTTTATATTTAATTAATTGAACTTTAAAAATAAATTTTCTAATGTTTTAACAAGCATATCTAAATTTCTAGATTATAAATGTGTTTAGCAAATTGTGTTCTTTAAATATATAATAAAATTTAATAATGTCTAATACGAGTTGCCATTTATCATTTTTAGCATTATTTTATACAGTAGCATTTTTGACATTAATATTTTTGAAATTATTATTTTCATTTATAAAAAATTTTTAGTTTTGATTTACTAAATATAATTGTTATTTCAATTAAAATTAAAGTTGCAAAATAAAATGTACAAGATAAAATATTTATAATTTTGTTTGACAGCAAAATTTATGAATACTTTTAAATTTTATTTTATAAAATACATTGTTATTTACATGCTTATTTTATAAAACAAATAAAATTAAAAAATTATTTAAATAAAAAAATAAAATTTAAAGTAATATAATAATTAAATAATTAATTACAAAATTTACCCAGTTACTGGGACATTAATTCCAAGACCACCAATACCATTTAACACTTGAGCTAATAAGACAGCTCTTAAACTATTACAAGCAACTTCAATAGCCGTGGGATCTTCAACAGCTGTAGTGCAAAGCGTACTGCAATATGTATCACCATTTTCAGGAAAAATTTCAGCAGCTGCATCTGCATTATTGCATATTCGTCCAATTGTTAGGTTATTTGCAGTAGGAATACCGCCTACCTGTGACTGAGGAACGCAGCAATAAATCTGTGAATCACATGTGTATGGATTGCAGATGTTTACAGGGATTGGTGTCGGTGTCGGTGCAGTTATCATAACAACAGTTGCCGACGTACTAACCGCTACAACTCCCGGAATGCCGTTTGACACGACCACATTACCATTACCATTAATAGGTGTTCCACTAAGGTCTATTATATATACCGCGCCTGGTACAATGTTTGCATTTCCTGTGTTATCAAGTGCATTTGTTCCGTAACCAACCGGTAAGAAGCCACCCGTGCCGAATACATTAGGCATTATAATCTGTTGTTGTTGTGCCTGTTGTGTGCCTTTCCTCCCGTTTTTACAATTGTTTTCGCAATTACTGCTATAACCTAAAAGTTATTTTTATTATTTTTTAAAATGTATTCAATTTTAAATTTTTAAAACGTACTAGGTTGTTTACGCTTTACCGAATTTTTTGAATATTTGTGATTTTTAGAATGTTTTGTTTTTATCCTTGTTAAATTTGGCTTAATTTTTCTAACTAAATAAAAAATATATTTAGTATATTTAATCATATATTTATCTTAAAACAACAATTAAAAAGTTTGGTTGATCGAAGAGAAATCAAAAGAGGGATTTTTTCTTAAAAATTTTAACCAAAAATTTAGGGGGTAACAGAGAAGGAATTTAAAAAAATCCATATATTTATAATAAAAATTTACGTAATTTAACTAGATTTAAACCGGATTTAGCACTAATTTTAAAAAAATTTCTTAATTTTGTTTTAAAAATTTGTAGGCCGGCAAATAGTCGGGGAAGTACCTTTTTGCAAACCAAATGTTAGAGGTGAATAAATGACAATTTTAAAAATTAGATTAATTTTTTATTGATTTCTCCTTCTCAATCTCTGTTTTTAAAACCAATTGAAACCAACTTTTAATTGCTCTTCCTTTCAAAATATGGTTATATGCGTTTTCATCATGTTCAAGTAAACTTTGATTTAAAGAATTATTGCCATCACATGTAATATATACAATGTGTGCTGGTAAAAATTATAAAATTATTTAATAAAATAGTATTTATAAATATAAATTAATTCACACAAATATAAAATTAAGTTAATTTTTAATCTTAAATAGTAGCAAACATATGTTGTAAATAAAATTTATAGATTACTGAAATAGTGTTAGTTAAAAATTAAATATTATGTTAAATAGTTTTTTATAATTTAAATTGATTTAATAAACTTACCAATAAAAATAATAAATAAAAACCAAATTAAACAAAAATGCATGAATCTTTATTTATTACTTGATAAAATTTATAAATTATAACTAGTAACTTTGGTTTTTGATTCAAAATAGCGAATTTTTCCTAATTAAATACACAGCTCAATTTTAACTTAAATTAAATCAAACTTTTTGAACTTTAATTTAATAAGTATTTACTTAATCTTGCAATCTTTATATTTTAAAATATAAATCAAATTGAGTTATGATATTAAAAACTTTTATTTGATGGAAAACCAAAGTTTCTGATTATAACAAAATCATTTAAGCTCTTTTTATAGAAAACTTAATTTTGGTTGCTTAG
Source organism: Belba bartosi (assembly GCA_034693685.1). Classification (NCBI taxonomy): domain Eukaryota; kingdom Metazoa; phylum Arthropoda; class Arachnida; order Sarcoptiformes; family Damaeidae; genus Belba; species Belba bartosi. Next base: position 4,502 of record JAQFXP010001749.1, read on the forward strand.
TTTTTTTTAAATTTGTACAGAAAGAAACTAATTTTTTTAATGCAATTTAAGTTAAAACACATTTTTATTTTTTTTATAAATTGGTAACCTGATTTATAAAAACATTTATTAATTATTTATTAAACAAAAAATTATTATTTTAACTATTTTTGATATAATATTGATTAATTAACATTTAATAATAATTAATTTAAATTACAATTTTGCAAAATTATGCATAAAAATGTAAAAAATATTTTTATAAAATATAAATTATAATATATTTTTAAGTTAAAAAATATATTTTAATTTTTTTTATCGTTGTAGTTGTTCAACCCATTTATCCAAATCAGCATACTCATTATTTATTTCGGGCCTAAATATAAAACAACAAATTTGTTTTAAGCTTGCACAAATTAAAAAATATGCTGTACAATTCATAATATTGTTAAAAATTTAAGCAAATAGGAAAAGATAGTTTATAATCAAATTTATTAAGTTAGAAACACTAAAAATTCAAAAGTTAATTTGTCTTTTCCATGTACTTTAAAAATTTAAACTGTATTTTAACTATACTGTAAAAATTTAGTTAAACTTACAAAAAACATATACAGTAATTACCAGTGTGGCACACATTTTATAGTTCAAAAGAGTTAATTAACGTTTTAACTGTTTACTAAACATACAAAGACAATATATCTGCATAGGCATCTGGCAGTTCTTTGGCAGACTATGCAGATATATTGTTTTTGAATGTTTAGTAAACAGTTAAAATGTTAATTAACTCTTTTGAACTATGAAATATGTGCCAAACTGGTAATTACATTGAATAGTGACTTACAATCCATTAACAAGTTCAAATGTTTTATTTTGTTTATTAAATAAACAATAAGAATTTATTTAATATTTTAATTTTTTACTAATAGAGACATAATAAAAATAATAAAAGAAAAAATGAATAGATATATTTAAGTTCTAATTTACAAAATTTACAAACTAACATTTAATCTAAAATGTTTTTATCTCATTTATACCATTAAATATAAATAACATTTTAAAACCCTAATTTGTACAAACCCAAATTAGTAAAGTTATTAGAGCCGCCTATTATGTCCTTTCCATTCCATTGTACATCAATTGACATACCAACATCTCTATTTTTTAAGAAAAAATAACTTTTCTTTGGCGACCGTCAAAACGTCGAAGAAGGGGGAGGGTACCTTTTTCAAACCAAATGCTAGAGGGGAATAAATCCAAATTTTAAAAACCAGGGGAGTAGTAGATAGTGACTATAGATGTGGGCGTGTCTTAGATGACGTCAGAGATAAGAAACCGGTTTTGACTGCACACCAGTGCGATGGTATTTATGAGGCGTACTTTATGAATAATTTTTTAATATTTTCTATTTTACCAAGACGTACTTTATGTGCAAATATTTTTTTCGCCAAAATTTGATCAGATAAAAAAATGATTGTGCAAGGGTGCAGGGGGTATTTTAAAAACGTATATTATGGTTAATTTTAAAATTTGATATCTAATTTAACAAGACGTAATTTATATTACATTATTAAATAAAATGTTGCATTATTATTAATTAAATAAAATTAATTTAATTACAATTAACTAAACAATAATTAAATCAATTAATAGCTAAATACATTAATTATTATCGCATAATTAACTAAAACATTAATCAAATCACAATTTAAAACATAAAAAAATTATCATTTAATAAATAAAATTTTAGTAAACAATTCCTGGAATTGAGATTAGGGCTTATATTAAAAATTTTCCTTATCTTAATTCCAGGAAATCGCATTACATGACACCGTGCGCAAAAGTGGTGCAGTGCGCAAAAACCGGTTTGGGAAAACTCAGAGAACTCGCTTTAGCCAATCAGAGAGCAAAACCACTTTTGCGCTTTACTCTGATTGGTTGAAAACCCGGTTTTCTCTCTAAAATTTTAGTATAAAAGGAGAGCTCAAAGAGCTTTAAAGCGTTAGTTTGCATTTACTTGAACTGCATACATCTCTCAATTATCATTATTTGTAAGTATTTCATCATTTGAATTATTTTGTTTTGTAAGTGTAAATTATTTGTTTATTATATCCAACATTGCGAAATCTAAAAATATGAATCAAAGAAAATCCAAGATTTGTAAGTAAATAACAAATTATTATTTAATTCTAAATAATATTTTATATATTTTTTAATTTAGTCATTGAGCTATTTGTTGAGGTCAAACTCAAACTTTCAAATTTGTTATATGCACAAATATTTGCTTTAATTGGAGCTAAACCTAACGATATCACATTAGATGCGTGGATTAATACAGTTTGTCTGTAAGATCGGATCTTATTTGCCAATAAAAAGCACTTAAAGCATTAGCCGAAAGTAATGCAAAATATGCTGAAAATTTAATTTTAAATGTAGGCGATATTGAATTAGTTGATATGTATTTAATTCAAAACATGCAGTTTAAATTTTTAAATTTTCAATTTGAAACCGATGGAAATTGTTTATTTGAATGGTTAACATCATATAAATATTTGGAAAATCTTGCATTTAATGATCTTGCATGGACTTAAACAGCTCTATAGATAATACTGGAATAAATGTTTTGCAATTTATGCCAAATTTAAAAACAATTTCATTAAAATGTAAAAATAACTCAATAGAAATAACAAAAAAATCGATTGATAATCTTATAAAATTTTGCAAAAATTTTAATAAACTATATTTAAACTATTCCCATAAATTATCTGACACTAATATAAGCAAACTATCAAATCATTAAAAGTTTGTCAAATATTGTTTTAGAAAGTATTGATAACTTAACTAATATTGGAATTAAAGATCTTATTGAAAATGCAACAAAATCAACAAATATTCAACTAAGAAGTTGCCGAAAACAAAACAACAATATATTTGATGAAATTTGCGAATCTGCAATTAAAAATTATAAATATAATTTTAATGTAAATATAATTTTTATAAATAATGCTAAACAATTTGTATTTCCAGGAAATATTAATGTAAATGTAAAATATAATTTTTGTAATTAACTTGTGTAACTATTATATGTTATTTAAATAAAATTAATAAAATAAATAAAAAACAAAAAAAAAACAAAATTCAATCCAAAAATAAAAGCACAAATAAAACAAAAATTTTATAAAAGCTCAAATACAATTTATTATTTATACAAAATGCAAACATTTACTGACAAGTAGTGGTTAAACGGTGTTAATGCAAAAAATATTATTTTAATTTGAGCATACATTTTATTTTAAATCAAATAAACCATCTTCGTTAAAAATATTATGGGCTTACGGGCAGTGGCAATCATTTTATGATGAACAACTTGATAATACTAATATAAAATATATTGATGGATTACCAGCCGAAGAAGACGTTTTAGATTATATGCTACATATAATAATAATTGATGATCTAATGACAGAACTTGGTAACGATAAAAATCTAACTAATTTGTTTACAAAGAAAAGTTATTATATAAATATTAGTGTAGTGTTTATTTCTCAAAATATATTTTACCAAGAAAATCAAATGCGCACAGTAAGTTTAAATTGTTAATATATGGAATTAATGAAAAATCTGAGAGATAAAGTACAGATTATTGCTTTAGCGGGCCAAATATTTCCGAATAACAGTAAATTTCTTATAGAAGCTTACAATGATGCAACAAAAAATTAATTTGGATATATACGTATTAATTTAACGCAAAATACTCCTGATATTTATCGTGTACAAACTCGGGTAACACCTGAAAAGTTGCCTAAAAATTACAAATATAGCTTAGCACCAATCGTTTATATTCCTAAATAATATCGGATAATTTGAAAAAATGCTATGCCGAACTGGCTATGTTGCCAAAAATTAAATGTAGCAAAATTTAAAAAGTGTTGCTTAAATATTTGGCTAAAAATCTTAAAATATATTCAGCCTTAAAAGAAATAGCTGTAAATGTTATAAAAGGTAACATTGAAATGAGCAATAAACAAAAACAAAGTTGAAAAAGCATAACAACCTATTTATGCAATTGCGAGATTAAAAAATAAATTTCTGTCTAAAGATAAACAAAAGCTTGTTGTTCAAAGTGGTGGTTGGCTTTGGATATTTTTATTGTTACCAGCATTAATTGATTTATCAAAATGAGTTATAAAAAATAGAAATTATTCCAATAGAAGAAAAGATTGAAAAGTTGATTGACAAGTCAATCAAAAATATTGATTTGGAAACAAGTATTCAAAATCCACAAATTAAAACTAATCAGCAAAATAATTTATTACATTTTATTAAAGATGTTGTGAATAAATTTGTAAGCCCAAATGGTTGTTGGTATAATAAAATTACGTTTCAAAGTTTATTTATTGATACCTGTGGCAATTACGGCGTATATTACTTAAGTATATAATTAAATAAAAAATCATTTGATGATTTTAGAAATGTATTTAATATGTGTACTAAAATAATGATATTTTAGCCAAATTTTTATATAAAATTTTTATGCATACGACTGAACAGTATGCATAGATTAATCATGGCTTATAAGTGTACATTGACAAGTTTATATTCAGACTTTGATACTCGGTTTGTAGTAATTGAAAAACTGACTAAAGTATTTGAAATAATGTTTGATAAAGTATTAAAAGAAGCTAGAAAAATTTCTCCTTACTTGACATGCCCAGCAAGATATTTTAAAAAACAAATAAATTATTTGTTTATAGAAGAAGGACAATTGCTTGATACTATAGAAGACTTAGATGCGGTCTTGAATAAATTAAATTATTTTAAAATTAAAAGATTTGAAAATAAAAAGAAATCTTTTCAGAAAACATGAGTGTGTTAACAATGTTTAATGTTTGTCCTGTGATGGATGTTCAAGGATTTATGATGAATAATCATTTTTATCCACAAGTAATAGTTATTTTGGCACATATATTTAAACAATGTGTTTTGTGCAATACAAATCTGAAACGATCTAATATAAATACTAGAGATCGAATAACAAATAATTATATTTTCGACAATATATTTGGAATGTCTATTGGTTTTTACAATTTGAATGCAGATCCTAATCAAACAGACGATGGCTTTCAAATAATTATTAATTTGTATCAAACAGTTAAAACGGAAAAAAAAATTTGTTGCAATTAAAAACAGTCAATTAGAGCAAATACTAATTGAATGGAATATACCGTATATTAATCTCAACTATTTTGGATGTCCATCTATTGAGCAACTAAAGAGAAACTACATCTTAAGTGTCTGCCATTATCATGAAAGCTGTACCGAATAGACGAAAACTGCGCTGCGCTGAGCTAAAATTTATACGGAGCATTTACAGATAAAACACAAATTGAGTACACATTAGTTGAATTGTTTTAAGCTTTGGAAATAAACAAATCAATTACTTCCTGTGTAATATACTTTTCAAGCAAAATAAGTGTTGTGATAAATTAATTTTGTTGTAAAAGTAAAAATAGGTCAGCAATAAAAATATTAGAAATATAAACTAAATATTTTACATTTTTAAATATCAAGTTTTTAAATAAATTCGGAATATTTTGAGTTAAGTTTAAAATTATAAATTTGGCTTTTGGAATATAAACTAAACTAATTATATTTATTATTTGTTGATTAATATAAAAATAGCCATATTTAGTGACTTTTTGAAGTCCTCCGCGTACGTTTCTGAACCGTGCTTTTATGACTGTACCAGCGTTATAATGAACATCTGTAGAGAATAACGTTAGCATCTGAATACATTTGATAGAGTAAATGTTGTTTAAATGACTGTTGACATATTGGTTGTTAAATCTAAATCTAAACGTTTAATTTTTTTAGTTTTATTATTATTTGAAACTGTTGATAGTTGACTGGCGAATCAATTTTGAGCCATTGCAGTTGAGTAAATAATTTAATATTTTTCATACAGTCATCGACAAATTTGAAATTGTAAGTGTTGTTTCTTATAAATTTTAAGCATAAAGCTGTTGCTTTATATTGGTAGTAATACGTAAACAAATTGAATGTTTAAATCAAATTTAAATCTAATTGCAAAAATAAATTTATCTTTTTGATACGCTATGGTAGCCACCAGTACAGTTAAACCAGACAGTACAGTTATACATTGATGCCTTTCTGTAGCCGTAAACAACTATCTCTTTTAATTACGCAAAATCTTTAATAATTCTCATCATTTGTTTTGGAAAAACTTGAAAATTAAAGTCATATCGCTTAATAAGTTTAAACTTTTAACTAATATTTGGTACAATTCGAGGATGTAGTTGATAATCTTCTGCAATTAAACAAAGTGATCGTTTTCGGTGTTTAGTTATAGCCAAGTATGTTTCTTCACGATACACACATTTTTGCCATTGTCTGGACACACATTCGTACCAAAACATATCGTTTGTATGCAGATAATTTAAAACATATCCACAAAAGTCATTGCCAAAGCGGTCTAAACTATTCCTAGCATAAGCTATAAAATACATTAATTTAGATTAGTTTAAAGTTAGAGTTGAATACTTACAGGTTTTTAGTCGTTTAAACATCGTTATGATGTGAAATGTAAAAATGTTTTGGTATTTATACTAATTTAATTAATTTGTCATTGTAATTTGATTGGTTTAAAATTTTGAGCTGTTTGCTTTTGTTTATTTTGTGCATCAATTTTTAGATTAAATTTTATGTACTTTGTTTTTTTATCTATAATAGGTATGCAGTTTAATTATTTTTATTAAGAAAATATGCAAATAAAATGATAAAATTACAGATAAATATAAAATACTTATTAATGCAATGTACAAATAATAAATGTACTTATATTTGAACATTTTTCTCATATAAAAATGTTTAATATTTAATCAGATTATATTTGATATTGTATTTTGGACTGAAAATGGACTGAAAATGGATTGAAAATCAGTATATAATTCAAGTTGGATTTAAATTAGACTGAAAATAGAATGAAAATCAGTAAATAGATTAAGTTGGACTAAAAATGGACTAAAAATAAACTAAAAATGGACTGAATATTAGACTGAAAATTAGTATATAGTATAAATTAGACTGAAAATTGGATTGAAAATAGACTGAAAATCAGTTAAAAAATTAAGTTGGACTAAAAATGGACATAAAATGGACTGAAAATTAGACTGAAAATAGACTGAAAATCTATAAAAGACCTATTATAAAAATATTTATTTACAAAAATAAATCAATTGGCTGAAATAGTTCAATCTGTTGATGGATGTAAGCAATTATTTTTTAATAATTATTTATATACGAAAAAAAAAATTATTAGTGAAATATATTATTGGAATTGCAAATTTAGAAAACGTTTTATTTGTAAAGCAAGAGTTGTTACAAATTATAGAAATAATCAACATTATTATTTGAAGCAACCATCTCATAATAATCATTCAGGCAAACAAAATGGTGGCACTTTACTTCCGGAAATGTTTCAATCAACAAAGTCTGAAATAAATAAAAATTGCTGTAATGATAAAACAAAATACTCACACGATTTTGATTTAAAAATTAACTCTACTCCAGAAATTATAAAAGAATCTGATATTTTACAAAATAATGATATCTTGGCAGATAAAATGGCAATTTATAGAAAATATTACAATTTAATTAATACTAATAATGAAATAATCAATGAAAACTTATTGAAATGTATTGAAATTGCATTTAATAAAGCAACGGGAACTGATGAGTACTTAAATAAAATAAAAAATAAATTGGCTCAAATTTCATCTAACAATATACAATATTAAACAGAGTTTAAACCAACAAATGTTTCTCTAAAAACAAATATTTAAAAAAACAACTGATTCTAAAAATTATAAACGGAAAAAAAAACTTAAAACAGTTAAAAATAAAATAAATCCAAACTGGGTTTATTTTAAATAACATTAACAATATATATTGCATTCTGTTTACTGATAACAAACAATGGTTATTATATACTAAAAATTGTTATGAAATTATGCAGTTGTTTAACCAATTAGCTTGAAACGCAAAAGTAATTATGATTTGACAAAACCGGTTTTTTAAATTTTTCCAATCCGGATTTTGCCCACTGCACTAATTTTGCACACGGCGTCATGTGGCGCTATTTTTTGGAAATGAGATTAAGTCTTATCTATAGAATTCCCCGTTATCTTATTTCCAAGAATTGTTTACTTGTATTTTATCATTTTTTGAATATATAAATGTTTTTGCATTTTATAAATTGTAAATTATTTTAACTTAATTTGTATTTATTTGTGCTGCTTATTTTTTGATTTATTATTATTTTGTTTTTTTGTTATTTAGTTTTATTTTTATTGATACAAATGTTAAGAATAATACAGAATAGTTAATAAATATTTAAATTTTATTTAATTTACAAGCTTAATTATAGATACAAAGTCTGTTTTAATAAAATTAATTAGTTTAATCTCGGAGTAAGTTAAGCCAATTGATGAGTTTTTTCTTTCGAGTGTTGTCAGTCATAATTCTTGTAAATAATTGTATTTCTCACTGGTTTTGATAAAAATCCGTAGCTTTTGGCCAACAATGGAATGGTTCTTTTTAGACATCATAAACGGTAATATATCCTCAAATTTATTAACACTCATACAAACGCCTGTTTTTGTGGCTTTCATTTTTTTATCGGAGACATAGTGCAATTGCAAATCTATCCACAAAGACACATTGCCTTTATCACTAAGCTTAAAAACTTTAATAATTTTTTTATAATTATTTTTTTCATTAATTTGATATCTAAATAGCACTTCAAAAGACATTATGATTTATTCGTTAAAATGATTAAAAATGATGCAAATAAATAACTTATGATATCAATAAGTATCTGTAAGTATACACAATTAATTGTTTACTGCTTTATAATTTTGCTTTTATAGTAAAAATTTAAAATGTTCAATCCAATCAGAGCACAGTATTTTATAAACCTCTGTTTGAGAGTATTTATTGCTGATTAAAGTTGACGCACTAGTTTTGGGATTTTTCCAAAACAAGTTTTTAATTTTGCTATAGAAGTCAAACCGGTTTATAAAGCACGTGTTTACAACATGGATCCGTGTAGAGAAAAAGACAAATCGATTGAGGGATTGCATATTAGAATTGGTAATTTGAAAATAACTTTAATTATATAAATTATAATTCTGTTTTTTAGGTGATGAAATAACGAATATTTTATTTTATGAGCTGCTATTAAAGAAAAATAAACTTAAATTTGGTCTAAATAAAAATTTAGTGAGCTTAAAACCAATGATTAAACGTAAGAATTTTCTATTTAGTATATTTATTGCATTAATTTATATTATTGATTTTATTTTATTTTTAGTTAAAATTTCAATAACATTTAAAAAAAGCATTTAATTATTGATGAGCTTATTAAAAATAATGAAATACCTACAAATCTGTACAAATACACATCTAAGCTTTTAGTTTTCAAACCGAAAAAACAACTTAAGAAAATAAAATCTATTCCACTATGTCACAATAAAATTAAATGTTTTAAAATAACCAATTGTAGTAATAAAAAGTTGAAAATTAAAATTAAAAATAAATAAAAAATCAAATAAAAATAATTAAAAAATCCAAAAAATAGATGCATAAAGTACTTCTCAAATATACCCCCGCACTGTTGCGCAATCATTTCTTATCTGATAAAAAAAATTTCGCGCCAAAACATAAAGTACGTCTTGATAAACTAGAGGCCAGTTGGTAACAATACCCCATAAAGTACGTTTTAAATATACCATCGCATTATAGTGCATCCAAAAACAATTTCTTAACTGATCAAAATTTCGCACCAAAAACATAAATTACAATAAATTATGGATTGTTTTAGTAACACCCTCCATAAAGTACGTCTTAAAAATATTATTACACTGTTGCATAATATATTTTTTATTTGATTAAAATGTTCGCGCCAAAACATAAAGTACGTTTTGGAAAACTAGGAAACCTTTTAAAAATCATTTATAAAGTACGTCTTGAAGATACCATCGCACTACATTGCAGCAAAACCGGTTTCTTATCTGATCAAAGTTTGGCGGAAAAAATATTTGCACATAAAATTGCGTCTTGGTAAAATAAAAAACATTAAAAAATTATCCATAAAGTACGTCTCATAAATACCATCGCATTGGTGTGCAGTCAACACCGGTTTTTTATTTCTGACATCATCTAAGACACGCCCACATCTATAATCACTATCTACTACTCAGGGGGAATTTTTGCCTAATCCCTTTTCTTTTATCGATCTTTGTTTTATTCATTTGAGTAATAATTGAAAAAGTTATTATAATTAGTTTCAATAATTCTATTAAAAGAAAATTTATAAATTGTATTATAAGTTCTTGTAATCGATTCAAAAATAGTTTTCAATTAAACGCAACTTATTTTCTATCATTTTTGGCAAAATTTGAAATTTTTCTTTATCTGACTCATTATAATACTGTATAAACCATTAAAAATAAATAAATCCGTCGTTTGTTAGAAAATACGTGTTATTACTTGAGGGACAAACTGTGCGAACGTTTTCTAAATTAATTAATTTTGATATAAAATTACATTCTTTTGGTTGAATTTCGAGACCCAATTCGCACTAATCGTTTTGACTTCAACTATAGACCAGTTCTTCCTCTGTTAGCGCAAACCGACTGATTAAATGAACAATAAATTGATTTAATTTTTTTATTTGAAAAGTTATTCAATAGAATTGGTGTCGAAATACACTTTTGATCCTTATCTCGACAAACAATTTGTCCGAATTAATTATAACTCCAACCATAGATCGCACCGTCAGTTGAGTGCGCGAGTGAGTGATAGAAACCACAGCTTAAGTCAATTATATTTTTGTTTAGAAAATATATAATTTTTTCCGGTTTGTAATGCAAGCAGTATTGGGTGACTAGCCATGGATTCCAAGATGGCGGACACTGCTCAACAGTGTGAGTTTATTTTTGAGACGTACTTTATGTAGGGTGCTTTTTCCCATAGACCCCCATGTTAAATCGAGACGTACTTTAGGTCAAGCTCTATCTGAGATCCATCTGGCATCCATCTTAAAAAAAGATGGCGTCCATCTATAAAAAAATATTTCAGATAAATTTTTTAGGTGGACTCGCTAATGAGTGCGAGGGTGTTTTCCGAACCTAGTAGTGGCCAGTGACCGCTGACCAGATTTTACTGTCGGTAAAATTTTTCACTTTGATTAATTTTGATGCACTACAGTACGATAATGTTTTCCGAAATGATGGTGGCCGCTGGCCACCGACCAGAATTTACCGTCGGTAAATTTTTTTATTAATTTTTTTATTAATTTTTCAATTTTGTTGCACTACAGTACGGGGGTGTTTTCCAAACCTAGTGGTAGCCAGTGACCGCTGACCAAATTTTACCGTCGGTAAAATTTTTTACTTTAATCAATTTTGATGCACTACAGTACAAGGCGGTTTTTCAAACCTGGTGGTGGCCGCTAGCCAGTGACCAGATTTTACCGTCGGTAATTTTTTTCATTTTTTCAATTTTGTTTCACTACAGTACGAAGTTGTTTTCCAAAACGGTGGTGGCCACCGGTCTCTGACCAAATTTTATCATCGGTAAATTTTTTCACTTTTTCAATTTTGCTGTACTGTAGTGGAGTAGCCTGTTTGAACTTTGTTGAATTCTAAAATTACAAAACCGGTTTTTGAATAAACTCAACTGATAATAATATTAAATGTTGAAGAGTAAATTGTAGCTAAATTTTATTGCAATGTTTAAAAGTCTGCTATTACGCAATACTTAACTTAGAAATATTAACAGTTTTGGCGCGAAATTTTATTGTACTGTTTGAAGCCATCTATTACGCAATAATTAATATAAAGTTTTAATAAATTTATTGACAAAACTCAATGTTTAAAACCAACTATTATGCAATACTTAGTTTTTAAATTACAATAATTTAATATATTAAGCACAAGATGTTAAAGTCAACTGTTCCGCAATACCGTATTAGCAATAAGTATTAAATAAAAATGCAGTATTTACTCTAACAAAATAACAGCAAAAACTCAATTTATCAGTATTACTGCAAAAATAATCAAAATCAAGTATTTTTGAGTCAATGTATTAAAATTTTACTGTATTTGCTGAAAAATCTGTGCCAGTATGTGTTATCAATCACTTGTTTACCATTTCTAAGAGTTTTAACTAATTATCATCATTTATTATCTCTGGAATGCGAGTTTCTAAGAATTTTGACAGCTTAACGCCAAGTGCCTACGTGCGAAAAGACAGGAGTTGGGAAAACCCCCGTTTTCAAAGCAGTACTGGTTTTCCAAACATTTAGACCAATTAGAGTGCAGAGAAAACTCGTCGCTACTGCTGCTTTCTGATTGGCTGAACGCATCAGGCATTCTGAGAAAATTACTATAATGTTTTAGTGCGAAATTTTATTGTATTGTTTAAAACTATCTTTATTATTAAAATTTTGATTATTGTTTTAGTAATTACTATGTAAAACTAGCTTTAAAATATTTATTAATATACACAGCTATAATATACATATTGTGTTTATTTAGCCGTATACTTAGTCATTCAGCCGCTAATTCAGCCGCATATTCACTCCATACATAGTCTTTTAGCCATTTACTTAATCATTCAGCAGCTAATTTAGCCTTATATTCAGCCGCATATTCACTCCATAGATAGTCTTTTAGCCATTTATTTAGTTATTCAGCCGCTAATTCAGCCGCATATTCAGCCGCATATTTAACCGTATATTAGCTTGATACTTAGTCATTTAGCCCTATGTTTAGTCATTCAGCCCTCTAATTCAGCCTTATATTAAGCTTTATATTAGTTTTATACTTAGTGATTTAGCCATATACGTAGTCATTTAGCCTTCAAATTCAGGCGCATATTTAGCCGTATATTAGCTTGATACTTAGTTATTTAGCCCTATGTTTAGTCATTCAGCCCTCTAATTCAGCCTTATATTAAGCCTTATATTAGTTTTATACTTAGTGATTTAGCCATATACGTAGTCATTTAGCCCTCAAATTCAGCCGCATATTTAACCGTATATTAGCTTGATACTTAGTCATTTAGCCATATGCTTAGTCATTCAGCTCTTTAATTTAGCCTCTATGCACTTCCCTACTTAGCTTTTAATCATACACTTAATCATTCTTATAAGATATTAAAAACACATTTATAAATATAGAATAATTTTTCAAAAATTAAAGCATCAAAAACCAAATTTATTTCAAACAATTTTATTATT
>JAQFXP010001750.1:0-17800 GCA_034693685.1 Belba bartosi
CTGATAAAATAATATACTATTAAATTGATAAAAATTCTGATTTTAGTCGTTTAGGTGGGTACCATGACTACAAAAAAACCACTTTGTCACAGCCTTAATTATAAATAACAACGCGTCAACTGATATGACCTATGAATTTGAGAGAAAAACTTTGAAAAAGACGTATCAAATCATGTTTTCTGAGAAACAAACACGCATGCTAACTCAACTTAAAAGCATTAAGGCTAATGGCTATTTAAATCTCTGGCATTTTTTTGGAGTTAAACTTGAATACAATACAGAAATTAAAAACGAGTTGATCTTTAAAAGTACTTCCGAAATTAATTTAATTGAAACAAGACAAGATGAAATTAAAGTAAAACAAACGCTTCACATTAAACCATATTCGAGAATTGAGGTAATTGTAACTTTTAAAGAATTTTTAATTTTAATTTAATTTTAGTTTTAAATAGTTTACTCAAATTATTATTAAATCTTATATTTTTTATAATTAAAAATAAATAATTTAATTGTGCTAGCTACTTAAAAAACTTAATTTAGTTTTTATGTTTTTAATTAAATATTTTAATTATTATATATTTTAATTAAAATTTTTATCTAAACGTTATTTTTATTTTCAAAATTATGTAATTAAGTTTAACGTAATATGTTATGCAGCGTTTTAACTAGAAATTTATATTTAATTTATAAACTCTTACATATTGTAAAATTAATTTTAGGCTACTGCATATTTTGATACTGGTTCTGATGTGTCAATACCATTTGAAGCAATATTTAATTTATCTGGTATAAATATTGAAAATAATTCTAATAAAATATTGAATAAGCAACAAATTATAAATGAAATTGTGAAAAACAAGTGGAATGTTGCAATTGTAAGCCATGGTAAAAATAACGTTTATGTCAAATTAATTGGTGACATAAAATGTTCTGTTGATCTAAATAATGGAATCTATGTCAAAGAACTAGAATATATTTCAATCCCTACTCAATCAAGTGTTAATAAAATTAATACAACGTTTGCTTCAAATGTTGTTAATGAAACCAATAAAGTTAATTGGAATTTTATTTTAGTTCTGTTCATGCTTTTAGTGGTTATTTTATTTTTAATTCTTGTTAAAATGAAAAGCGGAAATTGTTTAATAATTAAGCAAAACTTTAATTTTACCACTACAATTACCAAATAATAAATTACAAATATAATACTTTAATTTAATTAGTTTTAAAGTAAATATATTAATAGTGAAATATTATCTAATAACCAGAATAAAATCTAATTTTAAACTTTATAATAAACGTCAGATTTAAAATTAACTTGTCGTTTTATAAATTAACACAAACAATACAAATTTCAACATTGTTATTTTAATTTTAAACATTTGGTTAAATATGACAATTAATTTGTTTTATAAATGCATTGTTGGAAATTTTTTTATATCTCTGATTATTTTTCAGTATATTTTATTTGTCTAATATCTCCATAAAAAAGATTACAGTTTGTGAGAACTGATAAGATCAGGGATGTAAACAATCAACGCTTATAATCTGTTGTCTCAAATAATTTTCAACAATGCATTCAAATAAAAGTTAACAAACTTAATAAAAATAAACAGATATTGAAAAGAGTTTATTAATCTTTGTGCTCAAGAATTAATGAATGATTTGAAAATAATAATAATTATAATTTTGTAATTATTATAAAATTTTTATTTTTTAATTTGATGTACTTTTTATTCAAATATTTTAATTAATTAAAATTTTAGCTTGGTACAAAAATTGCCAAAATAAACAAATAATAAAATTCAAACTAAATTTGATAAATTTTATATAAATGTTTTAAAACTTATAATCATAAAGATTAATAAGTTTAGTAGCGGTTCCTTAAGAATATCTTAACTCAAAATACATTCACAGATCAATTCTATCTTAAGTTTTATAATTTTAACTTATTATTGATTTGAGTAATTTTATATCGACTGGCAACAAAAATTAAAACTACATTTCATTATTTTATATTGGCTGAATAAATAAATGAATTTCTACAAATTTTTTATAATATATTAGACCATATTTAAACTATAAATCCGCATTAATTGATTTTTGATAATGGCCCCGTCTCCACCGCTGGAGGCGATTTTGTTTACTTACTTCTCATAACACTTTGGCAAACAGTATATTTTACTTTTTAAATAACAGGTATAATTTTTTTAAATTACTAACAAAATAAAATTAATTATCTAGTTGTATTATTAAAATAATTTTTAAAAAAAACTGTAAAATTTATTAATTAGATAAAGTTTTTGCATTTTTAGATAAAATATAAAATTTGACTAAAATTTTATTTTAAGAATTTTGTAAATGTTGTACAAAATTGACATAAATTATAACTGCAGAAAGTAATTTTATTATATGTTAATTAATTCTGACATAAACCAACATAATTAAAACAGCTATTTAAAAAAAAAATAAAAAGTTAGTTTGCCAGAGCTAAATTAGAGGCAAGTAGATAAAAATGTCTCCAGCGGTGGACAGGGGGCCATTATTAAAAATCAATTAATGTAGATTTATAGTTTAAATATGGTCTAATATATTATAAAAAATTTTGTAGAAATTCATTCATTAATTCAGCTAAAAGAAAATAATAAAATGTAGTTTCAATTTTTGTTGCCAGTCGGTAGTTATAATATTTTTATTAGTTAACTTTTACTTGCTTAATTTTGAAAATAAATAATTTAATTAATTAAGTTAATTGATACAAAATTTAATTGCTATAAAATTACTCAAATAAATAATAAGTTAAAAATATATAACTTAAAATAGAATTGATCTGAAAATGCATTTTTATGCGAAGATATTCTTAGAGAACCGCTACTAAACTTATTATCGAAAAAAAAAAATCTTAATGCTTATAATCAATTTATATGATTTTTAGTTTAAACTTTTGTTAAACAAAATATTTGTTATAAACACAAGTTACAAAATAATTTGTTAATATATTTTAAGTTTACTTATAGTTTAAAATTTAGTCTAAGTATTAAAAATATACAATCTATCCTATCGTTAAAATCAACATGTTTTTATTTAAAAAACAAAATTTCTGTATTTTTTTGTATTACAGCTTTTGTACAGTATCTACTATATAGAATAAATCATATATAATAAATTTATTATTTGTAATTAATGCCATCAAGTGCAATTTATTTATAAATATATATAATTAAACAAAAATAATGTAAGTAATTACAAATAATTTTACATTTATAAATTTATAATGTTAAATATTCTTATAACTTAAATAAATAATAAATTTAAAATGCAAAGCTTACAAATTAGATAAAATTAATCAGGGAATTATTTTATGTTAACATATTTTTAAGAATATATTACTAAAGAAGTTGTCTTTAGATTGATAAAGTTGCTTATTTTTAAAACAATTTTACTCATGATAAAAGCATATAATATGATAAGTAAACATGCAAAAATTATTCTTTTAATTTTAATATTTTAAAAGTTATGCGCATTCAAAAATACATTATCTCTTACAGTTTATGAATTTCAAACTTAATTTACATACAAACTAAGTAAGATATTTTAATTATTTACTAATGTCTAAATGATATATTTCTTGCGACCGGAAATGATGTTTAAAATAAATTTATATAAACATAAGTTTCATAGAATTAACAACACAATTACCGACTTTTGTTTAATCTATTTAATTGCAAATTATAAGTATAGAGCGACACACTATAATACGACGATTTGAGTACCGAGCTAAAATTTTTATTATTTAAAATAAAAAAAATATAAATTACAACAAATTGATTAGAATAAATGAAAATTTTTTAAAAATCACGAAATTTTATAACATTATTAATAATATTTGTAAATTTTTGAGCACAAAAATTGATAGAAGTATTTTTAATATTTTTATTATTATTATTATACATTTTATTAACTTCTATGTAATTGCATTGTTGTAAATATTCAATATTTATTAATTTTTTTAGTTAAACTTTACATTTCACTTAATAGAAATTATAATTTGCAAGATTAGTTGATTAATTCAGTCAGTAATGAAAACCGCCAACACTAACAAACAAAAAATATCAAACATTTACAACAATGCAATTGCATAGAAGTTAATAAAATTTATAATAATAAAAAACTATTAAAAACACTTCTATCAATCTTTGTGCTCAAAAATTTACAATTTTTATTAATAATGTTATAAAATTTCTTAACCATTATCGAATTTTCATTTATTCTCTTCAATTTGTTGTAATTTATATTTTTTATTTTAAATAATAATAATTTTAGCTCGGTACTCAAATCGTCGTATTATAGTGTGTCGCTCTATATTATTATATAGTAAAAAAAAGTTAGGTAATCGTGTTGCTAATTTTATGCAAATAATGTTTATATATTTTAAACATTATTTTCTGTTAGAAGAAAATTGTTTATATAAATATTTTATTTAATTATCAATTTTTCTTTAATATATGTATGTGATAGTGAAACAATAATTAAAATATCTCATTGAATTTATATGTAAATTAAGTTTGAAATTTATTAACTGTATAAAGACACTGTACTTTTGATTGCGCATAACTTTTAAAATATTAAAGTTTAAAGAATAATTTTTGCAAATTTTCTTGTCATATCATATGCTTTTATCATGATTAAACTTGTTTTAAAAATAAGCAACTTTCTTAATCTATAGACAATTTTATTATTTTTGAAAATAGAATCTTGTTTATAAACAAAATAAAATGTGCAAAAATTTTAATCTTAATTGTTAAATATTTAATTAAAAGTTAATTTTTTAAAAATAATTGTTAAAATTGTTAAATGCATTATTAAAATTACATTACAAGATTAAAATCAATTGTTTCGTATAATTTTAAGAATCCAATCAACTTTTAATGACACTCGAACATAGTAAGACTTAAACCAATAAATGCTTGCTTCGTTAGTAGAGCACACACCTATTAGTACAGCCCGGCCGTTTATGTATTGAATAAGAGGACCGCCAGAATCCCCCTGTACACAAGTAATTTATTTTAATTAATTAACGTATTTTATTAAAACTTATAAAAACTATAAAAAATTAATTGCACTTATAAACTCACCCCTCTTGGTATTGTACCATTATCTTTTGGAATTTGATTGACAATAATACGCTTTCCATACCAATCATCTATATGAGTACTATTATTTGTGGCAGAAATTTTTACCCAGCCAATTTGTACCGGCCCGATTAAGCCTTGGGTTTGATTGAGATTGCCAAAACCAGCAATTAGGGCAAATTCATCTTGTTTGTTAACAATCCAACTTTTTGGTAAACAAATTGAATTAATTTTGGAATATTTGCCAACAATTTTAAAATTAATTAATTGTTTCAATTCAATCAATGCAATATCATGTTGAATCGGTTTAGATGAGTCATAAAATGGATATATTGTGTAATTCTTAAATTCATATTTTGTTTTATTTTTGTCGTTAATATTTAGTATTCCGGGATATACATCGATTTTTAAAATTGTTTGATTTGGAAAACTATTAAAAATTATAAAAATTAATTTGATACTTAAAATCAAAACAAGATTAATTTTTAAAATGCAAAATATTGGTCATTTAATTAAACTATGTTTAGAAAATGTACAGAATAAAACAAATGCCAGCAATGACTTAGGCGTTAGTTTCAAGACATTGCAGTTACACTGTTTTTATTTGTCTAATAAATAATTACCCGTAATATTCCACATATAGCGGCATGCCGGTATATACAAGGATGACCATTTTTGCTAAAATGCTTTTAAGGTCTTTATCGGCATAGCGGTACAAAGCAAAAAAATTTCTTAATATAAAAAATTAATTTAATTATTTTTGGGATTAATTGCAATAAATAAATATAAAGTTGATATCTGGATTAATTTTTATGCAATTTAATTAATATTTTTAATATACAAATATTTAATATAAAATATTTAATTTTTAAATTAATTTAGTTAATTTTACGCTTTGCACAACATTATATTTTAATTTCAAAATATATCATTAAATTTTAATTATAAAATAATTTTAAAATTAAAGTTAAAGTCATGAGGTAACAATCTTGTTTTTACCTCGTTTATACCGGCGTGCCGCTATATGTGTGGTATTACGGTTATAAGTTTATTAACGCCATTTAATTTTGATTAAAAATTCATATTTTATTATAATAACATTTTTTAATTTCTAAAATTAATAAGCAATTAAATCAAATTTTTTATGTTTAAAATTTAAATAATTCTTTTTAATTCTAATTATTTTTAAAGTGTTTTTAAATTAAGATTTTACAAAAAACTTAAACATTAAAAATGGCAAAACATTCCAAATGGCCTAAATCCATTTTGCCAAAATACATTTCGCCAAAAGTTGATTTATTCATTTAGCCAAATAAATTTTTACAACGTAATTTATACACAAATATATAGTTAAATTTAATTAAAACTAACCCGTAAAATTTTTTTAATTTAAATATTTAAAAAATATCAATTATAATTAGTAGGTCTAAACAGAACTAAGTCGCGAGCTAGTAATATAACAACGTTCTTTGCAATCTTGGAAGTTGCTTTTGACTACATGTTAAAAATTTTATTTTTGAAAACTTATTATATAGTAAAGTAAGTTTAACTATACATAGTTTAACTATTAATTGAGTTTTTAGCGTAATTTTAAAATTTTTCAAAAATTTTAAGAAATATAAGTTTTTAGTTAAATTAAATCAAATGAATATATTCTTTTAAGTTAAATAAAAATTTTATCACAAGTTTTCTAATAACCTTTTTGACTAGGCTTGCCAACACTCCAGGAACTAACTTGATTCTTAAGAAAATTTAACAAAACTTACAAATATTATCGCATAAAAATGCAATAAAAACTGTACCCTTAATACAAACTCAAGGAAATAAATTTTGCATGTTGGCATGCCTATCTTTAACTGTAATCTTATTAAAAAAATTTAATTTTAGAACAAATAGTATGTTTGAATTAACTTAAAGATACTTTTGGCAAAATGCATATATTTTTTGGCGAAATGGATTTTGACCATTTGCATGAAAAATTTAACAAATGGATATGGCCATGTGGAGTTCAAGAATTGAAAATTGCTAGAAAATCTATAAAAGTAAACAGTGGTAAACATTTCAAATTTTAGGTTTTAAATAAATAAGTGGTACTTATTGGCAAAATTAAGTCTCATTCTATATAAAGTAAATGTTTATTCGTATAACTCGTGTTGTACACTCAAACTAATTTGTTTATTTTATATTATTATTTAAATTTAATATTAATATTAAAACGTTTATATTGTTTTAAATTAACACGTACTGTTCAAGTGCTAAACTCAAATTTCAACTGGTAAAAATTTGTCATTGAGTACAATTTAAAAATTTAATTTATTTTTACATTGTGAATTACGTTTATTTTATTTTACATAAATTTATAAATTTAGTGCATTATATGATTAGTACAAAGTTTAATAGATCTATGCAATATTAAATTTTTTAGGGTTAGTACGCTAGCCTTCTACTGAAAATCGCTAAAAATGACAAAAAATGTTTAAATTAGGTATATAAAAGTGATTTATAAAGTATTGTAGTGATTCCTGCCCGACCGAACCACCCAAACCACAAAATATTAGTAGCGGCCGCGTTAGACGGGCCGGACGGTTCGAGCGGCTAAACCGTTGGCCTAATAGCACAACAATAACAGAAACTCTTACTTTTTTTTGTGCACAAGTTTTTATTAGTCAAACAATCAAAGCTTACAATTAAAGCTTAATTAATTAGAAGGAGAGCAGAAGCTCTCCTTATATATTCGTTGGCCGGAAACTCGTTTTCGGCTAATTAAACGTAATGTTTTGCACACGGCTCTGGCTATGCACACGGCCCTGGCTATGCACACGGCTCTGGCTATGCACACGGCCCCTTGCTAATCTAGTATAAGTGGTGTAATCATGATCACACCACGTACTGCCTTTACATTTAATGCATAATTGCATTTTTAATGTAATGTATTTTTGCTGATCTGGCTATTGTTGGCAAACAATAGCCAGAATTCTACAGTATGTTTGCTAAAATAAATTTATATATACATATGTCAAGTGCCTTCGAGGCCATTCTGTGGGAACGGTAGTGTTCGGTCAATTATATGTACTGATGGCCCGGAAGGGCAGCACAGCATCAAATAAGTGATTATGTGTTAGAGATGTGGAATAGCAATGATTAACAAAATATAATATATAAAACATTTTATTTATTAAAGTAAATACAAACTACTCTTTTGAGAGCATAAGATATACTGAACATTATGTTTAGGTTTAGGATCTCTTATATAAATTTCTTTAAAATGGGTTTAACATCAATTCGGACGACTGGTATTCATTCACTTATTCATTAAATCATACATTTAGTCATACATTCAATCATACATTCAGTCATACATAAAGTCATACATAAACTTAATCTAAACTTGTAAAATTCAGAATTGTTTCAACTTTGCATTTCACATATATATATTTAATAATTATTATCGGATTAAAAATTAAAATTACAATATCAGTGACACTGTAATGCAAGAACTACATTGTCTTATAATATGATTTTAAGTTAAATTAACCAATTTTTTACTATATTTACTTACTACAAACAATGAGCTGCAGTAATAATCCATTTGTTATTAACAATAGAACCACTGCATTGACCGTAAGAATAGCTTAGAAATAAATTTTAAAAATTAAATAGTTTAAATTAAAATTAATTATTATAGCGACAAAAGTCAAAGCAATGTATCTGCAGTTCCATAAGACTGACCAAATAAGACATTTGAGATATGCCTTTTTCCAAGTTTAATAAACAGTAAAAGTTACAAATATTTTAATCTCTTAATAAATAAGTCGCTACTGTAATAATTAACTGTCATTTTTTTCACAAACAATTCTAACATCTTATATAACTAATATATTTATTAGTGTTAAACTAACTTGTGAGCATACATGCCGTTGACATTTCAGTGAGCTTAATGTAAAAAGATAGAAGACACGTCACAACCAACACATATTAAAGTGATACAAACATATTGTTAGAAAAATTTACTAAATATTTAAAGCTTTTCCATTGGTTTACTAATATATATAAAATACGCCCTGGAATATCACCGGCCAGTATGCTTGTAAGTATGTAAAATGCATTAACATAAGGATATTTCGACCTTAAATTTAAACAAAACTAAACAGTATAATCTTAATACATTTTTGATAGATTATTGGCAAAATTCAATTAGCTTGAGCAGAACAGACGTTTTATAACGTTAATCTAAAATTTAAAATTTTAATATTTAAAAATATTTATATTATTATTTTATTATATTATAATAAATTTATAAAAACATATCATTAAAATGTAAATAAATAATTAAATTTAAAATAAATAAAAACTTAAAATCAAAGAAAACAATTAATAAAAATATATTAATTGTGCGGAATATTAATTTGTTATGCCAGATTAATTAAAATTTTAAAAATTTATAATTTATTAAACAGAATAAACAGATAATTTTAAACAAATAATATACATATTTAGGGTGGTAATTAAAAAATTGCAAAATTTTACCTAATATTAGATTTAAATTCAATTTGAATCAGAACCAACCAGGGCATTTCACCATTAATAAGATTTCTGCCATTTTCTATTTGCGACAACATATCAATCTGTTTGTGCCTTAAATTTAATTAATATTACAATGATTGTATAGACAAGATTATTGTAAATCATTTAATTATTTTAGTATTAAATAAAAATATATTTATTTTAATGATAAAAAAGCTTGCATATTTTAAAATTTAAGCTAGTAATAAATTTAAATTAAATTAACAAATTTTATTTTAATCTTGTTTTTAATTATATCAAAAGTTTAAAATAAAAATAAAAATAAAATAATTATTAGTTTATTGAAATTTACTGATTTTAAATCTATTATAAATGCAATTTTAATTAAAAAAAATTTAAAACCTATTATGTTTATTTATTTCTTAGCTTAAATATAACAATATAGCTTAATTATTTTATATTAATAAATAATAAATGTAATATTAAATATTTAATTTTTATTTAATATTAATAAAAGCGCAAATTTTTAAATTAGATGAAAAGTGTATCAGTAAATCTATTTATGTTTTTATTACAGTCTATCCTGCCTAGTGTGAATCCGCTTATTGTTAATACCAGCTTATAGTAAATTATTTTTAAGTACCAAGTTATGCATAGAATTTTGATTATTTATAGTTAATCCCGCATATACTAAACAAAATTTACGGAACCGAGCTGCTCACTATATCCGGGATAGACTGTATATAGCAAATTTGGCGTGTTCTCTCTGTCTCTAAGAGTGGATGGCGTATTATCTAGGTAACAAACCATGCTATTTTGATGACTACCCTGTCACACAAAGCGCCATGGCGCCTAAATTCAGAGAATTCTGTAATTTTAAATAAATATTTATATAATAAAATATAGCAAATTTATCATAAATTTATGGGGTTTTAACGTTTTAGAAAAAATCTTTTCTTAAATACCCACTCCTGAGTTTTTTGTTAAAATTATTTTATAAAAATCTATTCCTTGATTCATTGGGGTCGGCTTGCTTAAATTTGAAAAATTAACCTGCTTTTAAAATCAATATATTTTAATTCAAAGGCAAAATTTTTGTTGGATTTTGATCAGAGATTGAAAAGATCGGTTGATCCAGGATGGGGGGAGATCAAAAGAGCAATTTAAAAAAACTTTGGCAAAAACCTAAAAAAGGATTAGGGGAGGAATTTTCCCAAAAACACTCAAAGCTATATATTTATTGAAAAAATTTTTTGCAATTTAATTGGATTTAAACCAGATTTAAAATAAATTTAGTTATTTAACTTAATTTAAACTGTATTTAGCACCAATTTAGGAAAAATTTCATAATTTTGTTCAAAAATTCAAAAAATTTGCATGCCGCCGAAGGCATTCAAAGAGGTATTTTTTCGCGAACCAAATGCTAGAAGAAGATAAATGCTAATTTTTAAAATCAGGGGAATTTTTTGGCTGATCGCTTATTCGTCATTTTTATTTTGGTTTACACCTTCTGTAAAATATTAAATAAAATATTTTTTAATTTAAAGTTAATTTAAATATTTTTTAATATATGAAAAAAATGTGTTTAATTTTCAATAAACAGAAATAACTTCTATTTCCTAAATTTTTACATTTATTTATAATGTGATTTAAACTATTTTTTTAAACATAACTAATTTTTTTTAATAACTTGCTGGAAAAAAGCTAACTGATCACAATTCAAAAATATAACTTTTTTAAAGTATGATTGCTATGACAAAGAGAAATTTAACAAATATTAACTTACTAGTAAAAATTCCCTATGTTTCCTTCTCTTTCTGCCCCCTTTCAAATGATTTTAATAACTGTTTTAAAGTTTAACTCAAATAATGTTGATATACCATAGTCTATGATTCATAGGTTATGATATGAGTGCATTGTTTGATTTAAACTTTAAAACAATTATTGCGTCATCAGTTGAAATAATGGATCACGATCAACAAATAAATAAATAAGCAAACAAACTAAAGATCTATTATTAAATTCCTACTTAAAAATATAAAAATATTAAATATTTATTTCTTAATTTTTTCAGATATATAACATTAGTATAAGTTTTCATAAATATGAGCAATATTTGAAGTACTCTTAATCCGAAAAATTTTAATGAAATAAATTGCAGATTTTTGCTTAACATAATTGCAGAATTACCCAAAAAGATTTTATAATGAAAAAAATTGAACTTTTTCGATACAAGTTGTAAATCACAAATGCTAAACTTGTTTGATACAAATCAATTAAAATTGTTAAAATGTTCAAATTGCATTTTGAAATTTTAAATAATTAATTACAAGTTTTACCATTTAAAACAAGTCGTATCCATAAGCCGTGATTCTCGACCTATACCGCATTTTTCAGTCGTCACGTTTGGGTAGTTTTCGATTTGTAGCTCACTTTTAGTGAAAACAACAAATAAACCTGTTAAAACATTAAAAAATAAATTTAAAATTTTTTTTTAATTTGTTTAAAACTTACAGATTAATAATATATTCAACATTTTAATGAATTTATTTATAAATCAAATAAAAAAGATTGAATTTATCTAAATAAGTAATCAAAACAGTAATTAATAAATAATAGCGTTAATTTTTACGTAATTTAATATTTTTACGAATTTATAATATAAACTGATATTTAATGTAAATGTACACTATTTTAGAAAATGTTATTTTATATTTAAAAAATAACTAATTATTAAAACTTAAAATTCAAATAACGTTATGTAGATAGTGAGGTATGGTAACGAAGATAGTGTCTCAGTATTAAAAACACATACTTGATTGATCCGTATATAGACTGACCAAAACTACTTTTTTTTTGTAGAGGAAGCTTCTCTGTTTAGGAAGTTTTTCCTCTGTTTTGGGATAATAATTATAATTAATTTAATATAAATATAAACTGAATAAATATAAATATAAATTCAAATATCAAAAATAATAAATTTAAAAATAAAAAAAATATAATAACGTTGAAAATAGTATTTTATTTAAAATATTAATTACAAATATTGAAGTCAAAAATAATACTGCAAAATAGTAATGCTAAAAATGATATTGAATTTAAAATACTTCTAATTTAGACAATTGTAAATTCAAAAATAGTATAATAAAAAATGATTAAATTATAAATTACAGTTAAAAATAATAATGTTAAAAATCGTAATCAAAATTAGCAAAGTTAAATCAATTAAATTGTTTTATTATTTTTATTAATATTATTTTCGATTTTACTCATTTCTACTTTATTATTATTATTGACTAATTATTGATTATGATTATTATTATATTTATATTTTTTTTCTATTTTAATATTTGCATTTTTATTAAATAAATTTTTATATTAAATCAGTTATAAATATTAACACCAGCGTAGCAGAAGCTGCTATAACTACAAAAATCCCTTTTCTCAAAATCCTTTTAAACACTAGACATACAAATAAATTATCAAATAATGAATTAATTAGCGATTTATTTCAAATTTAATGTTTAGCAAAATTTTAGATAAAAGATAACTTTTGAATTGATTAACGAAAATATGCAAAAATAAATCTGACCTTGGTTAAGTAATATTTAAGTATTGATAAAAAATAAAACACCAGAAACAAACAAAGAGAAAGTGTGAAAAAGAAAAAGCGAGAATAACAAGCAATAGGTATAAAGAAAGATTGCGGGGTTAGGGAGAGGAACGAGTGACCTATTATTATAATAAAATATAAAAAATAAATTATTTACAAATTAAAATACTGTATATTAAATATTTATAATAAAAAAATGAAATTGTTCTTGTTAATTAAACATTAATACAATTAAACAGGGTAATTCTGGTGGACCATTAGTACAATATAAAAACGCCAAAGCAGTTGTCATTGATGTGGCTTCTTATCTAAAAGGTGGTTTACTTGATGGTGGTTGCCTTTCAAATAAAACGCGCGCGATCAAATTTACAAAAGTTTTAAAATATATTGATTGGATCGTCCAAACAATTAATGACAATTAATAAATTAAAAAATTTATTATAAGTAAAACAATAAATAAAATTTAACACAACATAATTTAGGAAGATAAACAAATAAATTTATTAAATGGCTGTTTAGTAAAACTTTAAAAATTACCAATCGTTTTAATATTTAATTCTGTTTCATATAAAAATAAAATAATTAAAAATAAATAACTTGATAACGCTGTACCTTCCTTTAATAAAAATGAAAATTTTTAAATAAAAGATATGTTTTATTTTACCAAGCAATTTCTTATTACTATTTTATTTTTAACAATTTTATATAATAAATATAAACTAAAATGTGAGGCAATATGCTAATTATTCTATTTACAAATAATGACATTGCTTGAAAAATATATTATTAATATATATTTTTAAAGGCAAATAAATATAACCTAAGAAATTATGTAAAATTTAAACACAATTTTAAATGTCAAATCATATACATAAGCGCGTGCTTGTTTTCTTAATTACAGTAAATAAAAAATTTTAATTATTAATTGTTTGCGTTGTATTGTTAGAAAAGAGAAATTAGGATGTACTTGAATAATTTTTACACGCAAATAAATTAAAATAAGCTTAAAATCAGTTTATTAAACTGACCATGAGTGAACTTTAATAATTATTAATTACGAATTAAAGAAACTTGATTATTGTTTTTGGAATTTACAAAACTACTAAATTTTAACTTTATCAATTTTAGCTGAAATTGGAAGCATTAGGGGTTTTTTCGCTGTAAAGTTTAAATTGGAAAAATAAGATTTTATTAATTAATATTGTAGTAATTTGGTCTTGCATGAGTGGGGTTAGTAGCTATACCAATAACGGGAGTCAGTTAATAGAAAAAGATAGGGATATAAAAACCTATTTAATACTTCATTACAGGATTTAATGTGACCCAACACTGCGATCATCCGCTCAGGTATTGAAACCGATTTTATGATTGAATTTCAGTTTTGTTGACCCAATCACACAAATCGCTAACATTTTTGTTATGTTATTCGTTTGACAGGACTTTCAGTTGAGTTAAGAGCCATAAAATCGATTGGTGCGGACGAAGAGATTAGATTCAGTTATATAGAACTGAACCAATCGAGAGCCCAAAACGGGCTTCGCTTCGAATCTATTCAATTGATTGCAATCGCGTTAAATGCAAACAAAGTTTGGACTCAAACGTCAATTACAAGCAATACAACCAATTGGTTCGAAGTCTTCAGGGATTCGCCAAACATGAGCTGTCGGTTAAGCCGAAAAAAATGACACAGTTTTGGCCAATTCTCTCAATCGATGACATCATTTACGGCAAAGGAGTCAATAGTCCCAAACGGACTAAACATTTGGCCGAACTATCAATCATTTGTCTTCATACCCAACCTATGTTGGATCAAATACATCGACAACTCAGGGATTGATTCGAAAATGCGTTCGAAGTGACCACAAGTGAGCAAATGATCGATTATTTGTATAGTATTTCGTTTTTTGATAATTAATACTTGATTTCTGATAAATACTCTTTTATTAAACAGTTATATAAACACATTATTAATATCACGTTTAGATTCGATATATATTTCGGTTTTAAAAAAAATATTCTTTTAATTCATACAAATATTAATATATAAATCATTGATTCGTTGTTTTAGAAATACTTTTAAAAATTGTTTTATATTTTTGTGACTTTTCTGCTGTAAATTGAAATAAAAATTTTGATTATTTAAATCTAATGACAATTTTATTTTTTAAATTTAAATTTAAATTTTAATACAAAGTTTACTTAAATTACTAATTAAAAGTCATAAAAATTGGCAAAAAAAATATATTAATTAAGATATGAATTGAGAACAAAATAGTAGACAAAATTGAAAACAGATCTGAATTATAGAAAAAAAGTTAAGAAAAAAAATACAAAAAATTAAACAAAAAGAGATAATTGAAATAATGGCAATGAAGAGGTTGGGAGAACACGTGGCGGTCGACAAGAGTTAGTCGTCAGTGTGTGCTCGGGTGCTATGGGGACAGACATAGTTTTAAATGATTTGTCACAATCAGAGCGATCGCAAACGAACGGAAACGCATTCTTTATACGAACAGGAATTCCGATCTCCTTCTGAACGGTTGAAGTGAATTCGCATGTCTTACAGAAGTGAACGTTCTTTCGCCACATCTGTTCCGATCCGAACTGTTTAGACTAATACGTCTTGTCCAGGAATCGAGAAGGTCAGCTGATCCAGGGGGAGTTTAGGGGAGGGATTTTTGCCTGATCTCCCCATCTCGATCCCTGATCTTGTCTGACAACCGCATAATTTCTGTCTAATCGAACAATTTTTGCTTAAATTTGTTGATTTTTTGTTTTATTTGTATTTTTGGTCTAATTTTTTGTCTGATTTTAATAGCAATGAAATCGCAAAATAAATATTAACTCCTTTTCACATAAAACGTATGTTTTTTGAATATCATTTAATGACTCATTTTAGTGTTAATAGCATTCAAACAGTTTATTACCGAATTCTCTAACGTTAGGTCAGGTTAACATGGTAAATAAAAATTATATAAATATTATAACAACTATATTATAATTAAATAAATAAATTAATATTTAATAATTGATTATATTAAATTGTTTAGTGTATATATTTATAGATATAATCTAAAATTGTTTAAATAATTTTTAAATATATTAAATAATTAAAAATTGTTCAATAATTCAACCAGTAAGAAGTTTTTATTTTACATTTACTTAAAAATATTGTATTGCAACGATAAATGAATTCTTACTAATAGATTATTTTACAAATTAATTTTTATATGTTTTAAACTGAATTAACCAAAAAAGTGTAAACAAAATACTCTCTCGTGTTTTAATTCGCAAAATAATTATTCTATTTGTGTTTATATTGTTTATGGCAAATAAATTAAGTTTATTCGGTAAATTAATGTTAAATTTAAATTAAATTTAATTTAAATTTAGTTTTAATTTAATAAAATTTAAAAAATATTTTTATTTTATGATTCACTCTACCGTGTTAAGAATTTTTTCAAATTTACCTTGATAATCATTGCTATTTCTTAGTCTGATTCGAACTACCCTATATTAACTTTGTGTTTAAATTACAAATCAGAATCAAATTGCACAGCTTCAAAAATTGTTTTTTTTATTCAATACATTTTAAACTTTAGTATTATATTAAATACTAATTTGTAATTAATTTATATTATATAAAATTATTTTGCTTAAAATTAAATAAAAATAATAATAATAATAATAATGAATATTTCAAACAAACCTTTAATATCAGCAATAATTTGTATGTACAGAAAAGTTAGAATAAATATTATTTAAACTTGTTACAATAGTATTAAATTTATTTAGTGTTGTGTTTGGGAGTAATTGAACCGATAGTCGCAAATCACGCAATAATCGGAAACTATTCAAACATAACATCCAATGATTGCGGTATTGGTCGCAACTCACGACTAATGGATACCTCGTGTTTCAAATGGCACAGCAGTGACGACACTGCGGCTAAAATTTGGAATGGTAGAGATGTCATAATAGGAGAAATGCCCTGGGTGGTTATAATTCTTACATTTGTTCCTCCAAACAAAACGTAAATTTTATATTTATTATATAAAACTCAAAAATTTTTCAAATTAAATTAATTTTATAATTAATAAAAATAAAAAACTGATTTAAATATATTTTTAACATTTTAATTAATATTTAACAAATTCATAGTTAACAAGAAATTGATAAATTTTAAAATTTAGTTTATTTTAGTTATATTCAAATTATAAATAAATGTAACAAGAAAACAAATTTTAAAATTACTATTTTAAACAATTAACTAAATTGAATTACGTAAAATATTTTTTATACAGTCCAGATCTAATTTTTTTCAACTGGGTTTGGCATGAAAATTATAAATAATACTTAAAAATGTGTTAAAAACTTCTTCAATAATAATATACAGTCAGTTTCAGAAATGTGTAGCCAAAAACAAAGTAGTAGAATAATGCTCACTCTGGCGCAACTTTATTTACGGCTATAAAAATCCGCCATTAAAATTTTATTAACTGATTTTTTAAAATTTTAAATTAAAAATTATTAA